>OY757187.1:120576044-120768544 GCA_963583895.1 Melanophora roralis
ATTTGATACATTTTGCATTTCCGGAGGTTATAAAAACAACAGTCATATTGACTCCGATTGAAGCCAAAAGTCAACTAAGTGAACTTTTTCATTTTCCTGGCAGGTTTTTTTTTATTTTTTTTTATATTATTTTAATGTTTAAACTTGAAATAAATAAATAAGTAAAAATTTTTCTTTTAGTTTCGGTAAATTTTTGCATATTTTAAAAACTGAAATTTACAGATTCTGGACACTAAGATTGTACAGAAAATCATGCAAATATTACTTTTTTTATGTTTTTGCATGTAGTACTGTATTTAAGCTAATGCTTACAGAGCTACCTTTACGAAGTAGAGGGTTAATTGCTAGTTTTTGTATATTGAAATACCTCTTCAAAAAACTAATCAGTTTCATTTAATAAAACAAATAGGAAAACCGTATTCTAACAAAAAAAATAAATTAAGAAATCAGCCCTTTTGTATTTTTAAAAAAGATTAAAAATATCGGTTAAAAAATATTACAAAAAAATTGTTTAATCGAAAGTTTTACAGACTCTTTTTTTTATTTTAAAAATTATTCAAAAATTGTGCACCAAAAACAAAAAATTGGTCTGGCAGCCTCAGTAAAATGTGTTACACTCTAAAGACTTTTTACATATTTGGTTAACAACACAAAAAATTTACTGCAACAATTTGTTGCTGATGATTAATTCATGCGTTACAGGTGAGTTTTTTTATTACCATGAAGAAGGATTGCTATTATTTGGTTGTAAAGTTTAAATAATTAAAAACAAATATTTCATAATATTTTTTTAATAAAATGTGCTACACGATTGTGTTTCAATTTGATATTTTAAATTTATTATTTTTAATTTGTTAAATCAATATTATGATTTTTGCCAAAAACTTGTTATATGAATACAAATTCCTTTTATTAAGCTTCTGTTTTCTTAAAAAATGCGTTTCAATGCAAGTAACTAAATAAATAATTTCACTTTTGTATAGGTACAACTTTTTCTTTTAACATATTTGTGTACACACAGATAAATATTAATGACTTTTTTTATTCAGCCTTTGTTATATAAACGATATAATATTGATTGTTTATTTGAATTAAATATTTTTCATAATATGGTTATAAATTAAAGCTGCTTGTAAACTAATTTCGAAGGTTACTCCAAATGCAGTTTACTTAAGTTTTTTTTTTGTTTTCAAACATTTTTAAATATTCTTTTTGTACATATTGTAAACCACATTTTGTTATTTATATTATATTTTACCCTCTCAATTTAACGTTTTTCAACGTATTTTTTTTTTTTTTTTTTTTTTTTGAAACTCGTAGTGAAGAATCCGTTTTGGCGCTTTTGATCAAAACTTTTAGCCAACTACTAGTTGATTCTTGAACGTTTGTTTTTTAACTAAAATCTCTTTAAACGGTTCAGTCACAAGAAACCACAAACTATTTAACAAATTGCGTGTGTCTTTACGCTTGCGCCACCACCTCGCTTAGTTTTTAAACATTTACTCACATTACTTGCTCTCTTTTTTTGTTTGGTTTTAATATTTTAAAACCTAAACAAATTGAAAGGTGCTCGTATTTTTTTTTTTTTTTTTTGATTTCGTTGCATGTAAACTCTGTATATTCAAAGTATTTTACTAAACATATAAATGTTCATGTCAGTATGTTTTATTGAAAAAAACTATTTATATATTTGCATCGTTTTCAAGGCGCCCTCAATAAACTACAAATGGTTTAGTTGGTTAGTCAAAGCTCTTAACTTAAATATACATACGTATTTATATAAATCGTACTAAGGTGTGTTTAAGTGAGCAATAATAAGAAACTTTTACAGCACGTTTTGTGCATTGTCTGACGGGTTGCCAGCCGGTCTGTCTGCCTCTAAACGTAGTTTATTTGTTCACGACTGCACTTGAGTTGTTTTTATGTATGTAAGTATGTGCATGTGGAGGTACGTGTGCACTTTTAAACATACGTACTTAGTTTTTTTATTTTGTCGATAAGCAAACCAAAGAAATTATAAGTTTTATATAGGGTCAAGCAAATAATATTATATTTTATTCTTTTCTTTAATATTCATTTATGAAATTTCAAAAATTATAAGGAAAATTGTTTTATTACTCATACGTATAGTGGCCAGCGGGTGTGCCTGTGTGTTGCCAACGTGATAAAGTCAAATGGTCAAACATTACTCGTTGCCAGATAAAAATATTTTTTTAAATAATTTAACTATGTCGTGTAAGGCGAGTAAAAGAGAAAGACAAAAACAATGTTTGATTGCAAATATCTGAAGATTAAATAATCAGCTGAAATTCTTATATAAAGCAGCCATCACGGAGCTGGGAAAATTTTATTTTTTTAGTCTGGGAAGCTATTAAGGTTATAAAATCATTCTTATGAAAAGTGTCATGTTTCAACAAACATATACTAGATTTAAATTATGTTAAATAACATTTTTCATGGAACTATGTACTTTCATAAAATTTTTGTTTGTAAATTTTTGTAGAATAGCGTTATGCATTTGGTTTTTGAAATGAGTGTATCCAAGGCGACTTTATTGACCAGGTGGAATTAACAGTACATCTGATCTACTTTTTTTTTGCATTATCGAGGCTGGGTTGTCTAAGTTGTTTATGGTTACATATCTTCTTTGATACATTATACAACGAAAATCACAAAAAAAAAGATTTTTATTTTCACCGCGATTTGTAAAGTTTTTGTAAAATCAGCACCACCTTATTATCAATCCGCCTTGAGTGAACCATTAAAATAATTTAGATAAAAATTGAATTTCGCATATAAAAAAATCATGAATTTGTAATATTTCTCTTAGTGTACTCCGAAAAATTCATAGCTACTATATAATACAACTGTGTTGGAATATACATACGATTCCCAACAGCTGTTTTACTATTTTTTTCCACAAAGTTTTTAGATTAAACATACACTATGTTTACTTGGCCAGAAAGACAAGGAAACCAAAATATTGAGCAGATTTAACATTGAGCCGTAAGCAACTTTGGGAAGTCTGCTAAGATAACACACAAAAATATGTAACTAGAAATGATACCGCTTTTGGGATTAACAAAGGCAAACTAAATTGACTACAGCTGAAAATTGACTTTTACAACGACTATCGAATTTTCCCCGATTGGATGATATTAAGAGTTCCATTATATGAAATTGTTTACATAATCCAACTTGCTTCCAATGGTAAAATGACCAAGTTAATTTACCCTACTCTTAAGCTACAATTGTGATTGCAGAAAATGCCAAAGTTATGCCAAGTTAAACAATTATTGCTAGTCAAATCTGTAATATAATATGGAAAATTAAAAAACATTGTTCTAATTTATACGACTATTGTTTAATAACCTTTCAAAAGATAAAAAATTTGGATGAAATATTTTAAAAAGTCGTTTTGACCGATAATAAGCAATGTAGTAAAAAGATCATGACCAACTCAAACTGATAAGGAAAAACAGTTCAGGGCTGGGAACTGGCAAAATTGGGAAAACTCGGGTCATAAATAATTTCAGATAGTTTTTGCATTTTTCACCCTTTTTTTTTTGTTTAAAAATGTTTCTAAATCAGACTAGGAGAATCCACTTTTATTATTTTAGCCGTAAAATATATTTTAAAACAATACACTATAGCTTCATATTGACACATAAGTATTCGCCTCGGCCCATTAAACAAATTGTAGGCAAGGTACTATATGCTGTACGCCAACAACTACACCAGAGCGAAAACTAAATCAGGGATTGTCAAAATTCTCATTTAATGAAATGCGTCTGTATTGGATAAGAGAAAATTGCCCAGCAAACAAAAAACTAAGCATTGCCAATGTGATGAATTTTACTTTTTAAAGCAAAATGGAAATGAACTTAAAAAAAGTTATTAAAATTAAATACAAAATATGCCTCAGTTATTACAGAATAAGACAATTTTTTTTTCACACATATTCCATTGGGCGAGTTTAATTTACAGTTAAAACTTAAAAAATTAAGTGTATTTAGGTATTATAAATTAAGTTTTTCTTGTTTTCTTTGTTTTAAATGTTTGGTAACATAAAATGTATTGCATGTTACCAAAAGCATTTTTAATGACAAAACAAAAATTTTTATCTTCCATTATACTATTTTGTTTGCTGGTTTATTTTGAAATTAAATCAAAGCTGAAAAAACAACAAAGCTGAAAAAAAAACAGTAAGCATCCGCCCATGTGCACTCGTTAACACTCAATTAACGACTGAAATCAAACTGAAATAAAAGAGAACAAGCGTCGGTGTGAGTTTGTTTTTATTGTTTTTGTAGCACAATTGTGCACTAAAAATGAATTTTTGACAACCTTTGAACTAAATGCATGATGTTTTTGTAAAAACACTAAGCAATGTCAACAACAGTGAACTCATGGTGAAATAATCGTACCAGGTGGTGTTACAAGCACAGCTGATCTACTTTTTTCATGCATAAATCGAGGCTGGGTAGTCAAAGTTATTTACTTTTACATATCTTTTTTTGACAACAGAGCCAACGAAAACTACAACAAAAACGAAATTTATATTCAACAAATTTTGTTGTTGTAGAATCGACACCACCTGATACTCATAATTGCGCCATGAGTGAACTTATGAATACAAAAATGTTGCTGTCAAAGTTGGAGAAAAATAATTTTGACAATTTTTAATACTGATCGATAAAAATTCTATCTCCACCCCTGGTGATCATAAAACTTTTACCACTAAAAACATTAACTTTCGTTTAAAAATTTTGTTTAAAACAGTTTATTTTTAATATGCTTACACAGTTATTAAGAAATATAAGGTAAAGTAAAAACAGTCAAATAAATAACTAAATAGGCATTAACTTATTCTCAATAAATAAAGGTATTTATTTAAATCATCTAAGAAGAAGTTACATAAACGAAAAAACAGTACATTGTATGCATTGCTTATTTATTTAAAATTATTTTTTTTAAATTTTAGATCTTATGGAACACTTCCAAACAAAACTGCTGCTGTGGTACGGCCTATTAATAAGATTTTAATAGCCAATCGTGGCGAAATTGCTTGTCGTATCATTAAAACAGCTCGTAAACTTGGCGTACATACTGTTGCTATTTACTCAGATCCAGATGAGAAATCTTTGCACACTCAATATGCCGATGAGGCCTATCGTGTGGGAGAGGCCCCTTCAGCAGTTTCCTATTTACGTGGTGAACTTATTATAGAGATTGCAAAAAAGGCTGGATGCCAGGCTATTCACCCCGGCTATGGTTTTCTTTCTGAGTCTGTTGAATTTGCTGAGCTTTGCCAGAAGGAAGGAGTAGTGTTTATGGGTCCACCTAGCTCTGCAATACGTGATATGGGCATTAAGAGCACAAGTAAACATATTATGGATGCGGCTGGAGTGCCAATTATTAATGGTTATCACGGCGCAGATCAATCAGATAAGTGCTTGCAGAGTGAAGCTAAAAAAATTGGGTTTCCTTTGATGATTAAAGCTGTACGTGGCGGTGGGGGTAAGGGTATGCGTATTGCTGATAGGGAAGAAAATTTTATGACGGCTTTAAACTCCGCCCGTAATGAATCGCAAAAGTCATTTGGTGATAGTTCAGTGTTGTTAGAACGTTATGTAAGGTCGCCACGGCATGTTGAGGTACAAGTATTTGCTGATCAATATGGTGATGCGGTCTATCTGTGGGAAAGAGATTGTTCAGTGCAACGACGTCATCAAAAGATTATTGAAGAGGCTCCAGCTGTAAGTAGAAAACTTTTTAATAAAACAGTTCTGACTTTTATACGTTATTATGTTTAAATGTCAACTAGCCCGTTAGTTAGATTTAAACGTTTATTAAAACTTATCAACAAGAAAAAATGAGCCAATGGACTTTTAAAAAAATTTTTTAAAATGTACATTTTGTATCCCTTTAATAGCCCGGTTTATCCGAAGAACTACGTCGTGAGTTGGGTGAAGCTGCAGTACGCGCGGCCAAGGCTGTTGGTTATGTGGGCGCTGGTACTGTAGAATTTATTATGGATAAAGAAGATCTTAGTTTTCATTTCATGGAAATGAACACACGTTTACAAGTAGAGCACCCCATTACTGAAATGATTACGGGTACTGATTTGGTGGAATGGCAGATACGTATTGCAGCCGGAGAGCCTTTGCCAGTTACCCAAGAACAAATTGTACGCAAGGGTCATGCTTTTGAAGCACGTATTTATGCGGAAAATCCACGTGAAGGCTTCTTGCCCGGTGCGGGCCCCTTACGTTATTTAGCAACGCCCCAACCAAGTGAAGGATTTGTGCGTGTAGAGACAGGTGTTAGAGAAGGTGATGAAGTATCGGTTCACTACGATCCCATGATCGCTAAATTGGTAGTATGGGGGGAAAATCGTGCCCAGGCTTTAAACAGCTTAACAGCACGCTTAAGTGAATATCATGTAATTTTTTTTGGCTTTTTTTAAAAAGTTTTTTTTTATTAAATGATTTTCTTTATTTACTTAAAACAAAGATTACTGGATTAGAAACAAATATTAACTTTCTAATTGACTTAAGCTGTCATCCGGAATTCCAAGCTGCTAATGTACATACAGGCTTTATTGACCAACACTTTGATAGCTTATTTCCTCCTTTGGATATTAATGATGTTGATATATGCAAAGCTGCTTTATCTGTAGTTTTAAATGAAATTCAAGCTACACAAATTAACAGCATTAACAAAATTGATCCATTTATTGCTTCCACAAATTTCCGCCTTAACTACGATTTGATTAGGAAATATCAATTGAAAGCTAACGATAAGATTTACAATGTTTCCCTTAAATATGAAAACAATTCTAATATACAAATCCAAATTGAAAATGGTGTTTGGTATGATGTTAAAGCAGATCGAATAATGGATGGTGATCGTTTAAGGATTATGTCTAACGTTGCCAACAATATTTCTACCTATAATGCCTACATTAATGAATCCGAAGTAACCATATTCTTAGCAGATGGTAAAAAGTCTTTCGAACTGGTACAACCTAAATTTCTTAATGCTTCTGCTGATCAAATAGGCAGTGCCGCATCTAAAGTGATTGCTCCCATGCCAGGTGTTTTAGAAAAGGTTTTAGTTAAGCCAGGAGATGTAGTCAAAAAAGGAGATAATTTGGCTGTTTTAATTGCCATGAAAATGGAACACATTTTAAAAGCTCCCAAAAATGCTGTAGTCAAATCTATTGGTGGTGCTGTAGGTTCAAACATAGCCAAGGGTACCGCTGTCATTACTTTTGAGGAGGAAAGAGAAGAAGCCCTCGACAAATAAAGTGACGCGGATAAAAACTAAGTACCAGCCGGAAATGTTGCATTTATTTTTTTGTTGTATTTTTATACTTGTGTTGTTTTTTTTATATTTGTGTTGTTTAAATTTCTTATATTATGCATTTATTAAATTTAAGCCTTAAAGTAAAAGATAATTGTTAAACTAATTGTTATACGTACAAATAAAACTTTTAATAAACGTATCAAATTTAAATTATTTTTTGTAAAAGTTCGGTCAGCGTTCGGTAAAGTTCAACTGAACGAACGTTCGGATCCGATTTCGGATCCAGTTGACGACGGCAAAATCGATTTTTTCTTTATTAAAAAATCAATGAATTCACGTAAAAAGAAAACGATCGAAATATAAATATATTGTTTAATTTATTTTTTCGAAAGAGCTTAAAATGGTCACATACTGAATAATCGGCTCTCCTTGTTTAACGTTTTGGTGAAAATGTCACACCCGTCATATTTTATAAAAGGTTTTTCGTTTGAAAAAATAATAAACCAAATACGATTTAAAATACTTTAAACTACAGTAAAAATCAAAAACATTAAACCCGTTCTCAAAAGTATTTTTATTTAACACAACTCGATTTGAAAGTTAAAGTTCTCTAAAATTCAATTTTATAAGGGCACACCCTTCACAGTCTTCAAGTGGTCATTGTAAGCAGAAATTATGTTCTTTCAGTGTCTACTTACTATTATTCGCATAAAAATATACCATCTTTAAAAACCAAAACCTTTTTCTAAACAATTCTTTGAAACTATTTCGAGTTATTAGCAAAAATCTAAGCAAAATGGTCACACCCGTCAAAATGGAATTGCTCAGTTGAAACTTGAGGGCAACCTCGAAGACAACTTTCGCAATTAAGGATGGTGTATGTGCCTGTAAAACACATTTAAAAGTTTTTTCCCGCTTGACGAGCTAAATCGAAATTAAAAAAAAATAAAATTTATGATTCTTTTATAAGTTTCTATTTTTGTTGTGATTTTTATTATGTATATAATTTTTCTTTTGTTTTTTTTTTATGTAATTTTATAAATTAATAATAATAATTATTTAATAATGTTAAATTTTCATTTTTCTTCTGTTGATTTTTCTTTATTTCTTTTATTATTTATTTCTTTAGTGTGAAAAAAAAAATATTTAATTTATAACTTTTTTTTGTTTTTTATTATTATTTAATTACGTTAAAGTATTTGTTGTTAGTTTCTTTATTTATCGCTTTTTCTTTCTTTTTGTATATAATTTAAAAATTATTTTAATATTTTTATACTTCATCTACGTTTTTGTTGTTATATTTAGTTGCTTCTGCTGTTGATGTGTTTCTGAAGTCGAAGAATTAGTATCCACTGAAATGTGTTGGTCATTTGTGGTTGTTGTATTTACAGTTTGTTGTTGTTGTTGTGTATCAGCAGTGTTATTTGTTGTCACCGTTGTTATGTTTAAAACATTTGAGTCTTTGTACTTGTTTATGTTGCCAGTTATTGTTGTCGTTGTTGCTGGTGTTGTTGATTCCGAGCTAATGACGCCGCTGACGGACTGTAGAAGAGAAAAGAATAGATTTTATAATTTTATTTTCGTAAAGGTTTTGTTTTATTTTTTTTTTTAAATTTTCTTAAACTAATTAAAAAAATGCCAAGCGCAACAGTGAAAAAGAAGCAGTTTTGTTTTTGTGAATTTGGTCAAGCGTTTTGAATGGAATACTCTTTAAATATAAAGTTAATGTGTGTGTGTGTGTGAGTAGGTGTATCTGTATATTTTTCTATGTAATTTGTGAATTTATTTAAAAAATTATATTCAAGCCGTTGTAAGATTTTGTTAGCTAAACATAATAAACAAATAATTGAAAATAAAATTTTAAAAATATTTGCATTATGTACTTTTTAAGTAAAATTATTTAAACAAAACTTAAAAAAAGTAATTCAAATTTTGGAATCCTTACGCCCCATAATGAAGTTATTTTATATAATAATTGGCCAATTAGAGACGTTATCATAAAGAAAAATAAAACTTAGCACACATATTTAAATTGATAAAATATGCTCAGAGCTATAATTGTATCACTTAAGCTTCAAGGATTTATGTCCTTTTCGTATATTCTTTAAGTGTAAATTGTCATAACGTAGAGAAAAAAAATATAGATTTTTGAAAGTTTATACAGATGTAACATGCTTTATGATCTGTTCAAATTTCTTTTAATTCCGAGGAAGGATATGCCTACCTCAAAAGTGTCCTTTTTGCAAAAAAAAAAGTAAGAAGGAGCGAAAAACAAAAATATTTCCCTTTTCAACTAAGCATGAATACTTTAATTGATAAATCACCCTTACTGTGGTTGGCGTAGTCGTTTTTAGTTTCTTGGTACCATCTAACAAAAACGCCAATGCTATATGAATAGCACCCTTGTCGTTTTTGTGGCAAATTCGACAACTTTCGACATGACTACGCCAAACACAATGATTTATTAGAAGGTACAGGTGCTTTTTCACTTAAAAAAAAAATAATGCAATATCAACCTGTGTTGTTGTTACTTTCTTTGTATTTCGCTTTCTTTGTTATGGGTTTTTGTTGGCACGAATGCTTAACAAAATCAGTCTTTATAAGGATTCGAAGGACGCGGTACCAAGTTTGTTTTGTTTAACTTAAAAACCTTAAGTCAGTATCAAGTGTTTAAAATGTTGTTACTTATGGTGTACTAGGTGTCATATCAGCTTCAACTTAACAATTTTTTAAATAATTTTACAAACTTTTGTATTTAAATAAAATACTCTTGGCTTTGTAACA
Source organism: Melanophora roralis (assembly GCA_963583895.1). NCBI lineage: Eukaryota > Metazoa > Arthropoda > Insecta > Diptera > Rhinophoridae > Melanophora > Melanophora roralis. The sequence continues at coordinate 120,586,140 of OY757187.1, forward strand.
AAAATTATAAAAAAAATAGGCCATTGTTATTGTTGTGTTGTTGTTATACCACGACGACGCTAGCTTCGCAAGTCGAGCCATGAATTTTTTATTCTCTTTTCTTCTTTTTCGCAAACTACGTTTAACCTTTTCTTGTGTTTCACTAGAAACAAACTGGAACGAACGAAGAATCTTTCGTACCAAGTTTCTGTTATCGAAAGTAAAAGACATTCTAATTTTACTGTAAACAGACGGTTGTTAGATTTTGTCGTTTAAGTTTTACCTTTTTTTTTTTGTTTAAATTATACAAATAAAATCTTTGCTTTAACACATAAAACGTGATAAGAAAATGGCATTAGCTTTGCTTGAATGAAAAACAAAATTAAAAACAGTGAAAATAAAGCAAACATAGACAAAAGTAAAAATTTTAAAAATAAAAATTAATTTATGACCAATAAAAAAAATTGAAAAGGGAAAACAAAACTAACTTGGCCGCAAATCATACTAAACGGCTTGAAGTGTTACCCCTTTGTTGTTTCTGTTGCTGTTGAAGAAGTTGCTGTTGTTGCTGTTTTTGTTGATGTTGCTGTAATTGTTGTTGATGAAGATGTTGTTGAAGTTGTTGCTGTTTACTGTTGCCCGTTAAACGCTTGTTTTATTTTTTTTTTAATTTAATTTAAAAAAATTCCCATATTTAAAAAGACACATATTTTTTTAAACAACGTACATATGTAAGTATATATGTTTGTAATTGTGGCAAACAATTACGTTTTTAAAATTGTTTGATTTGTAATTTCAGAGAAGAAAAATATTACAATGTTTTTAAGGAGAAAAGAAGAGCCAAAAAGTACATTACAAAATACAAATCAAAACACAAAATATTTAAAAATTAAAAAAAAACCTTAATGGAGAAGACAAATAGAGTTGAGGGACACTTACCGTTTTTGGTGATTGTAATATTTGTTTTGAACCATTTATATTTGCTGTTTCATTTTGCGATTCAGTCATGGTAACTGTAGACGATTTTGATGGTGAATTCGATGACCCTACTGTAGTGGTGGGGGTGGTGATTGTTGTATTTGACAGTGAGGATAAAGAGGTATTTGTAGTCGAGGTAAAGGCTTTTTTACTCGTTGACGAATTACTAATCAATGTATTTGTTCTCCAGTCTATTGACGAACCGGGAGCTAAACCAACAATAACAGTTGATTTATGGGAAGGAACATTTGAAAAGTTTAAATCTTCACCTGTTTGCTGTTGTTGTTGTTGTTGATCCGATTCCTCTGCCGTCAAATTGTTTCGTATTAAATCTGCTATATGATTAAGTTCTTGTTCCTTCTGCTTTTCATCAATAGCTTTTGTTGTTGCAGCGGTATTGGACTGTTGTTGTTGTTGTTGCTGCTGTAGTCTTTGGGTTTCATCAATTGGTTCAACATCTGATTCATTGGTTTCTTCTTGTTCCTAAGAAATATATATGTAAATAAGTCATCAAATTTTAAATTTGAAAAATATTTCAAAATTAAAAGTTACTGAATTAATAAAACATTTTTTAGTGTTGGACCATAGTTAAGTATATTACCTCTTCAGGACACAATTCATATGCCATTGACCATGTATTCTTGGCGGAATGTGATCTCTCCAACATAAAGCCATTTGTGTTGTCATTACTTTGGGCCGGTGGTGACCATGAATATGAATTATATTGACAACCAATGCCACGCTGACGATCTAACTCATCCTGCAGCCACTCAACCGCTATAATCCAATGCCTACCAATCGATTGATCTGAATTTAACATTTGCAATGCTACAGGCGACTTATGAAATAGTTGTGTGAGACACTTAATTATCTGATAGGCGCGTTTCTGATAATGGGTTTTTGATCTTTGTATTGTCTGTAGAAGGCCCTCACGCTCCTCGTCCACACCAGTTAAAGCATTATGTACACGATGATTTTGCCATGAGTCTTCAATCAGTAAAATGTGCAATAAGATTTCAGTGTGATGGCGCATATCGTGACAATAGGCAAAGCCGCACTGCCACAGCAGTTCGGTTAGAACGGCACGTGAAAAAAGAGGATTTTCCCAACTGCAATACTGTAAAAGTTTTAAACCTTCCTCACCCACAGTCGTATCCTCAATAATTTTCTTAATGTACCTTAATAGGATAAAAACGAAAAACGAGGAAAAAATTATTATCAAAATTGGATATGTCAGTTGGTTAGTGTAAACCTACCCCGTTCTATTGAATAAAATATCAACACATTCTGGTGATAAAGGCATTAAGTCTTCATGTCTTATATTGGGATCTTTGTAAGGATTTGGTAAAGGGCGAGCGGTTAGAATAGATGATTTACATCTATCCGAAATATCACTGCATCGTATCAAATGCGACACAACTTGATGTAATTTACTTAATTCTGGATATTGATATTTTATTGAAGGACCTGGTCCCTCGTCCAAAGCCACTTGCATAAATATAACGGGAACATTTAACTGCAATAATGACAGGTTTTTAATATCATTCATACGATAATATTTATTGTTTCGAAATTTTTTTCGCGTATTTTAGAAAATTGAAACAAAATAAAAGGTTTAAGCTATCTTCCTTGGTTAGTAGGATACATATATAAAAATATATACAAGAGCTATGCTTAAAGAAGAAAGTAGCTTGCAATTCTTCAGTTTTATTCCACATTCAATATTAATTTTCGATAGTGATTGTACCTGGAGTATTTATTTTATATTAGAACCGATACCAGGTTAATGGTATTTCGTAGTGTTGGTTGGGAAGATGTACAGATAGGTTTAAAATAAATATTTTTATTTATATATTTTTATGACCAAAGTAAAAAAATCAAAGCGGTTTTTACAATCTTATTTTTAAGTATGCGACATTATTTGATAAGAACGTGACGTGTACGAAAAAAAAATGCAAAATTTCCTAAGATACTTAAAAAAAATGTTTTTTTTACTCCTGTTGGAAGATCTTTCTGTTGCGGTTTCGGTAGCCAAAGTAGATCAAAAGCCAACCATTACCCCAAAGCTTCAATCCAGATGTTGTTATTGCCAACTTCGCCTCTAGGCCTGTTTTAGGCAGCAGATATCAAGTCGCTGTTTCTTTCTATTACTTACTGCCCCCGGCTGGTCGTGAGAGCCCCTTTTGGGTAGCAAAGTGCACCAATTATCAGGTTATAAAGGATAGATTATAGCTTTACTTTCCCAATGGCTCCCTCTAAATATTTTTACTGTATTTTATGTAGAATTTCAAGCGCAATATCTGGTTAAAACTTTGAATCACATTTTTCGCACCGCTTTTGAAACCCACACCGTGATAGTGGTATTATGCGTTTGTGCAGATGTTTGAAACGCCCAAAAATTAAGGTCTAAGACCCACTTTTATTTACATTGATTTACTCAAAATCACCTTTTAAGACAAATAAAATATGTTCGCCCGTCTGGTTGGACGTCCATGTTTTCTTATAATCAAAACTTGGCACAAATAGATGTTTTGTTATGGAAACCAAGCCATCAGTTTCAATGATGACGATCGCCCATTTTTAATAGTAATATTCGGGCCATAACTAACCGTGGGTCTAACATAAAGTATATATGAAATAATGTATGATGTATAGTCTAACCTTTTAAATATTGATTATTGAGAAATTATATTTTTTGCAGAAACGTGAAAAAACTTCGAGACAATGATATTGTATTGTACTTTTTCTTACCTTTAAAAGTTGCTGTTTCTCCTGTATGCCTAAACCCACGTACATGCTAAATAAACTAAAATAGTGTGGCAAATGTTTACCATGATCGGCCACCTCACTTTTTAACAACTTAAGAACACTTATCAGAATTTGTTCACATAAATTACTGCCATCATAGCCACCCAGCGGCTCATCATTGATAGCAAAATGACAAAACAATACAACTAATTTAACAAATATGGTACGAACTTCCGGTGATGGTGCCATCAATATATATTCACCCAAACGTGTAGGTGGACTTAATAATGCATTGCTAGCAAACCATTTTCGAACCGTTGAAGATAAACGTATGTGGTGTGATAGTGTGTCATACCTAAGAGCAAACATAAAAAATGTTTTTTTTAATCTCATTTCAATTTCAAAATAGGATTTTTTCGCTATTAAGCCTACCACTCAATAAATGGTCCACGTAATGACTTTTTGGTACGAAAACCGGTATGAAAGAGAAACTGTGAAGCCAATTGAATACCTAATAATGATAACTCTTCGGCGGCAGTTGTCTACAAACGAGAAGGAAATTTATTATTCATTAGATGCATGTGAAAATCTATATAGACCTAAAAAACTGTATGTTTTATTTACCAATTTATCAGCCCTCGTCGACGGAATACTGCAACTAACTATTTTTTTAATAAAATTAAAAAACTCTACAGAAAATATACTTTTCGAGTGCAGAAAGCGTATGTTTTGATATCTAAAAAAATATTAAAGGAAAATAAGAAAAGGTTGCACATGTTGCCATTCAAACCATTTAAACCAAACAACAAACACTTACCGAACACTTTTTTCAATAGGTTTTGGCAATGGCAATACAAAATTACGACTTTCTGCCAAAGAGAGCTGTTCGACGCTGGCCTCAAATTGTATGGGCTTTTGATCACAACGTGTATAGAACAACATATAGGCATTCCACCAACGTTTCTGGCGACGATATTGCATACGCTTCAAATTACTATCGTAGATTTCACCCATATAATCACCGCCAAAGCATTGAGCCTTCATTTCTTCGTCTTCGTTCATTTTACATTCGGTTACTTCGCCATCGTCGAATTTATACCATTGCTCTTTGCCAGTGGAGGGATTGCTAGCAGAATTTTATAATGACATAAGGATATTTAATCGATAAGGTTTTTTGATTATTGAGACTTACTTTGAACGTATATAGCTGAAATAGTGACCGCCAGAAGCTTGACCGCTATGAACAACAATGCCAGTCAATTCATATTTGGTACATTCATCGTTAGATTGGCAGTTATCAACCATTTCAATTACTTCACCCTCGAGTTTGGCTAACCCAGAAACTGTGCAAAAAGAAAATTATGGATAAACATGTTTTTAAGCATGAAGTCATGGCCATAAAAATTAATAATATAAAACACATTAAGGTTCGAAGGACCATTTTTCGCAAACAAATATTTTGCATATTTAAAGTATTCTATTACTTCGACAAGAAACCGTTTTAAAAATAGTCTGTGCCAATATAACCAATTAAAATAAAAAAAAAAAATATTTTCGAATGGTTCGAAGGACCATTTGTCTTTTAACTATTTTATATATTTAAAATTTAATAATAAATAATGGTATTTCTAATAAAATAAATACTTATTTAATTAAAGCTTTTGGAACATATTCACAAACAATTTAAAAATTAAAAATAGATTAAAATTACTGATTTTGTTTGAAAATTTCTAAATAAATCTGATTTTTATTTTTGTTAATTTAAAAATAATAACTTACCTGTATAAGGCTCCATATCCAGTAGACGTGGAAATTCAAAATAATCATTAAATTTTATCGCACAAACACGTTCATAATCATATTCAAAACGTTTTAATTGTATGGCTAAAACAGGCGGCAGTTTTTTTACACACAACCGCTTAATTGTAACTACCTGCAAATTCAACAATTCACCAATATACGGCAATAAGTTAAACTAATCAGAATAGAAAGAGTTTTTAAAAAACATACTTTTTTATCACATTTATCACAATGGTATGCGTCAGCGCCCTCCAAGAGTTCACCTTTAACGTACTGCTCTAGAGATTCAGTTAAGGAGCTATGATTGCGTATATCAACACTAAAAACACTAAATGGCTCCTCTTTCGAATAGCGATGAGGACATTCTTGGCAAATTTTCTGATCACTAAATGAGCCACCTAAAGTGTTGTTCATTAATTGTGTATGACCTAAAGCTTTAAGACCTTCATCTAAACTCTCGAACAGTGACATGAAAAATTCAACGGCATCTTGCTGTTCGCGCAAATTTACTGGTTCACCTTGTAGTCTTTTTTTGAAAAGCAAAAAACAATAAATAAATAATAACTAAGATCTCACACTAATTTTAAGGTATTAAAAAAATAAAACTCACTTAAAATGTGTCCATAGACCACGTGGCACATAGAATTGTAATGCACTATGGCCCAAATGGGCAAAAATGGCTTGAACATGCTTTAAAATAACTACATGATAGTTTTTCTTTGCATCGTTATTATCATTATCGTTTGAATGGAACAGGGCAGAGCCCATTATATTGTTTTCGGGTTCACCGCTAAAGTCTTCATTTTCATTGGTTGCTGCCCCTTCGGCTTTAAGAATACCAACGCGTATTGAGGGCACCATATAGAGTTGTTGCAATACAGAATTCATGTAACACGTTGCACCAGCATTTTTCAAACCACAAAAACCTTTAGTCGGTCTGGCGCCGACTGGTGGCAGATAGTCCCAATCGCGTAAGGGATCTGTATCTGTATAAGTACATGTAAATAGGGATAAATTAAAAAAAAAACTTTTTATTCGACCAACAGTCAACGAATAAGAATTGAAAAAAATATATAAAGAAAAGATGTTAATCTCTTTGACTTAATGACATAAAAAACAAAAGTACACGCTGATATTTAAGTGCCCTTGTAAATTATGTAAATATATTTGATAACGGTAATGTAATAGTCAGCGAATTTATCTAAGTTGTAATACAAAAACAAAAAATAATGAAACCCGTTATTTCTAGTTCTTTTAATTTTTTAATATTTTTAGCTGGTCGGAAGGACCAAACTTTAATGGATCGAAGGACTATTTTAAAAATTAATATAATTTAGTTTTCTTAGCAAGTTTATTTAAATTTTTAATAGTTCGTTAAAACCTTTTGAAATTTTTCTTTTTTATACTTACATGTGCACACAAAATCAGTTATTGTGTTTGTTAGCAACTTCATATTAGGAACGCAATTCTGGCATAATGCTATTAGTAATTCACAGGCAGCTGCAATGGTATGTGGACTGCGACAAACTGGTGGAGGCGCAGTTTCATTTTTAAGTTTGCCATTCTTACGTAAATAAAAATACTCCCGGGATGCGGTGAAAAGAAAGGCATCGATAAGCTCATGAATTAGGTCGTTCAGTTGAGCTTTTGTTTCAGGCGATAGAAAAAACATCAATTCCTTGGCCAAACACAAATGACCCTCGAGTAAATCCTCGTGCACTTGTATATCTCCGGTATTTGTGACATTTTCACGTATCTTTTGCAGCCAAATGATCTCTTCAACCAGGAGACCTTCGCCTACGTTGAGTGGCCAATTGACAACACATCCATAGGAGAGCGTACGACAGAGAAGTTGAAAGAAGTCGGCACATGTTGCTTCGTGTTGAGGCACCAGGGTCCTAAGCGAGCTAACTAATAAGTTAACCATATAAGCAAAGGGACGTCTGTCGCCGGCACAGTAAGTACAAGTGAGAAATAGTTGTTCGGCCGCTATTTGTCGCACGTGACGTGACTGATTTTTTAGTATCAGGGATGTTATGAATTTGTTCCACAAGGGGTCAACACTAAGGGCCTCATTAGCACTGGGATTTAATACCAAAGATATAGTAAGCACTTCTAAAGCCTCTTTACAAACCATAAAGTCTTGACTGTCTGGCATTGAGGTATCGTCGGAAAAATCATTTTTCGCGCCCAGAGATTGCAGATTGCCACATGACGAGGCCCAGGCTAATTGGACTACAGCTTTGATGGTGGATATATCGGGACACGACCACTGTAAAGTCGAAGCAAACAGCAAGCGACAAACCTCACCTTCATGGCTAGCCGACAGCATTTCTCGGGCCAAGTTTTCTGCTAATTTTTGTGAAATGGCCCTTAACGTAATCTCTGAGGTATTTGGTATTGAGGTCAATATTTGTTTGAGTATTTCCACCTGCGATCGCGAGTCCATGTCGAATTCGCACAGCATTGGTTCATCGCCTACACGCGATAGAATATAACCTACAATGTAGAGGAATAGTTTGGCTAGTCTTAAAACACACTGGAATGATGCACGTTTTGTGTGCATATCGGCGTTAGGTAGAAAATTGTTTTTGGTCAACAGTTCAAGGACAAAATGAGCACAACCTGAATGCAACCACGAGGATTGTATTTGTAAAGCACTCTCGCCATACGGGTCAGGAGCAGGCATAAGCAGGCTATTTAGAACACAAAGATTGTAATGTACCTGAGCCGGGGTGGGATGCAAAAACAGTATTTCAGCAGTACAGTCCTTTGGGTTGATCTAAAAAGCATATAAAAAAAGAGCAAAGCAAATAAATAAGAAGATTTATAATACGTTTTTAAATAAAATCATACCGGTTCATTGGTAGAACTACCCTGTTGGTTCGGTTGAGGTGCTGTTATGTTATCCGATGTGCTCGTTTCATCTTCGGGCCCCTTGACAACATTTGCCACGTTGCTCACAGTTTGCATATGCTGCTGCAACTGTTGAGCGGCCGACATACCACACATGATCTGTAGCATCTTCACAGTTTGGCGGTCACAGGGCAATAAATGCAGCAGCACCTTAGCACTCTCCCTTAATCGACCATGTTCCAAATCGCTGCCCAATTGATAGAGTTTTAGGAAAAACTCTATATAATGAAAATTCTGGGAAATTATCACCCCCGGCAATGTACTCTCGGATTCTACACGCTGCATATCGGGACAAGGTCTGGGTGGCGAACCCGTACTAGAATCACTAGACGTATCCGGACTACTCGTCAGACCGACACCCATGGGCGTGAGCTTTGCCGTCAATATCATTTTGTCCCGAATCGAATACTGGGACAAGGGATTAAGTTCGTCGCTTATCTCGATCAACTCGCCATTATTATAGTAGAGATCAACTTTTATATTGGCGGTTGATGTGCCTTTGATGCGTTTAAGTAAGTTGCGTTTGAAGGAGCAAATCATTTCATTGTTGTGTGTGGTGATTTCAATGTCTTCAATTTGTCGTCCAGGATTTTGGAAACGTATGTAGAGACTAGTATTTTTACCAAGAGTGGCACGAACTAAAGGCAACAAATAACGATCCCCGTTAAAGGAACGATCACATTCCTTGATGTATTCCTGCAAAACTTTTAATATGCGACACATTTTTTCGGCTTCTATTAAACGCATTTTAGAATCTTTCGAATCGTTTTGATCGGCCTGATTGGCATCGTCGGCTACCATGGCGGGCACAGCATTATTGATGCCCAAAGACTTCCCCAATATCATTATGTTGGTATAATGCGTTCTTAAGCGTTCGCAACATTCCCCTATAAACATTTCATGGAAATCACTAATTTTTTCCTGCAGACGGGGACCTAAAGCCGTTGAGACTTCTTTAAGTAAATCAATAGCTTTATTGGCTATTTCCTCACCGCCCGTTGTTATGACACGCCATAAATAATCTTTGCCGATCAGGTCCTCATTGTCCAATATATAGCCCCTGTGTATGGCCTTGAGTTTTTTCTCTTTGGAATTCACAGCTTTAAAAAAACGTTCAAAGCATTTGATGCCACTTTCTGTTAGCAGATGTGGATCCAATTGCAATATATTATTTTCGAAAAAATCTCTATTGATGCTAGGATCCAGATCTGGCTCTTCGCCCATCAGTTTACCAAACCAACGAAAACACTCTTCGCGATCCGAAGGAAACACTGCATTGACAGCCAAACAGTGCCAGATTTGTTTCGCTTGTTCTGCACACAGCCATAATTGTCCATCCTTTAGCAAAAACTTAAGAAAATCTAAGCGTTCGGATATTTGCATATTGTGAGGATAACGACCATCTATACATAACGATGCAGGATCTACATTTGGCGTATTTGCTATCATAGTGCGTATCTTATCTAAATACAACGTAAGACTATTAGTAACTAAAATGACTAAAGAGTGTTCGTTCTGCAGACGATCGATAACGTGCTGGCGATTAAGTAATTGTTGTGAGCGTGGAGCATTATTGGGTGATGATTCGTAGAGACAGCATATTTCACGGATCAAACGTAAAGCAGGTAAAACCCAAGTTTCGCCGTCTTTTAGTTCCACCACACACTTGTCTAGCCAAACGATTTTCTGAGCATCACGTTCTTGAGAACAACTGTAGTCAAGAATTTTAACATGGGCGGCCAATGCTTGATCGAGCACCTCCGGCGGTATCTCTGAACTGTGGGCTAAGGTCCAGAAAAGCTTGAGAACTTTCTGTGCCATAACACCGTTTTTATCATCCTCTGCTAAGCGTCTTATTAGTTCCAAAAGTCTTTCTCTTTGACGTTTATTAGCAGTTGTCATACTTGCCTGTCGATGCAATGCCAATAAGTAAAGTAAATGTTTAAGTCTGAAATAAAAATCATATTACCTGGAATGATTCAAATAAATGATCTAATTGTTCTGGCGTAAAATCCCATGCTAACTTTGCTAAAAGGTCGTGAACATTCTTAACAATGGCCTCATGTTTACCAGCTTGAGCTTTCCATACTGCATCCAAGTCTTCAAGTGTCAAGGCATGCTCTTTAATCAAAAATCGTATTATTTTTTCCAACTTTTCAACGTACTGAGGCTGATGTAGCGAATCTTTTAAAACGATGCCCAAAACGTCGGATTCCTTAATCCAGGCCTAAAGTTTAAGAGAGAGAGAGAGAGAGAGAGAGAGAGAGAGAGAGAGAGAGAGAGAGAGAGAGAGAAAGAGAGAGAGAGAAACAAAGAAACGAGGGTTTAAAACAAAAAAAAAAAAAAAGAAAAACAATCATTTAAGCTTTGAAATGTAGTAAACTTACAGCCATTCTTTCCGCTGTCAACCAATCCAAATCATCATCGGACATGCAATGTGGCAATTGTGGTGTTCTATGCGCAAAGTATGATACCGAAGTTAAAACTTTATTGATTTCATTGAGAGCATTCATTTTGCCATTAAAACTGGACACCTGCAGCAGGCGTAATATCATTTTCAGACGAAACATTTCCAAATTACGTATAAGCTCCTCTTGGCCTGACAAACGACTAGCTAAATAACGGGCAGACTTAACAATACCATTTATATAATCATTACGTCCCTCTGGTTTTGCTTCACGTTTTAGTTCTTCATCCGAAAAACTATCGAGTAAATCCAACACCACACTCCAAATGGGCATAAAGTATTTGGAAATGGTAGCGGGAGTAAGGAGTTCATAGCACTGGCCAAAAGGTCTTAACAGACTAAAAATAAGAGCCAGTGTTAATTTGTTTTTCTGTTCCGGATCCGGTTGAAGCATGGCTCTTGACCCAGCCGGTTTCGCACAACCCGAAGCTACTGCAGCTGCAGCTTGATCCTGTTGTTTACGCAACAATTGTAGGCCACGATTGAAACGCTCTTGGAGATTGTCGAAACCACCCAATTGGCCAAAACGATTTATTAAATCCACTAACCAACCTCGGGGATTTTTTGGTTCAGGCAACGGTTTGGCAAACATTTTGTTGCCATCCAAAACACCCCAAATAGGTTCGGAAGTGGAAAAGCATTCGGGCTCACGCGCCGCATTAAATGTATTGAATTTATTGTCAGGATCGAAAACAATTGCCAGCAAATCCAATAGATAGGGATTATCACGGGTCATATGAATGGCAATCAAATGCAATAATTTACCACAAGAGATCAAAATACAGTGGTGTATGTTATACTTCCACGAGTTCACAGCTTCATCAGTAAGAATTTTCGTAAACGATGTCGTCAGAGCATTGTGATAAAATTCTACACATGGTTCACATTCATGATCCACACCTAGAGATGTATATAGTGACGAGATAATAAGCGAGAGAAAAAAAGAGAGAGCCAGAAAAGAGAAGAGATTGTCATAGATTCTTAATCGAAAATTATAATTTTGTTAAAAAAATATTAATGAATGTACATTTTACAAAATTAAATGCAAGTAACATGACTGATCATTTTTTGTTATAAATGTTTTGTTTATATTCCTACCTCTTTCATAAAAGATTTTTAATTAAAATACATAAATGAAATTAATCTTAAAATATCTTCAAACTTTCGAAATCATTTGAATAAAACTCATGTTTTTTAAAATTTGAATTTATTGGGTTTGAATCACATTTTCATTTGAAACAATTCAACACAATTGAGTGTTTATAAAAATTATTATTCTTAATTAAATGCCTTATTCATTTTTTTTTGAACTTACCTGCTGCAGTTAGTTGAATGGCAGCGTTTAATAATACTTCCAATTCCTGTTCGGGCAGCACTGGTACAACCCATCTTGGATTTGAAATTTTTTGGGTTAAATATTTTAATTTTAGCGTAGGAAACGACAATATTAGCTCCTCGGGGGATCTGAAATTACAAAAAATAAATAAAAAATCTGTTTAAAAAATTAACAAACAATTAAGGATACGTCTGGATAAAAATACCTTTGCATTTTGCTGGCATAAACACACACAGTTTAGGCCTAATGTTGGTATTAAAAATATATATTCGGGGCAAATTATTCGTCATTCGAACTAAAGTTGCGTTTCAACTTTCGGTTACGACAAGGTACATTAATACAGGTAGTACCAAGGCGAATTCAATTAATAAGGTCCCCGTATTTTTTTTTAAATTTTTTGTTAAAAAAAATTAAAGTAAAAAAATTAAAAAACAGGGACCGTAAAAAATATATTCTGATTTGTATTTTTTTTTTGCAAAAATAATTATTATTATTTATATGTACATATAACTAAAACTCCCAAAAAGAACAAAAATATAATGCCACTTAATTTTATAAGCACATTCGCAAGTCTTTTTTTAATAGAAATGAGCCTTGTCATGAGTGGTCCATTAATTCCCCCCTAAAATCAAATTAACCTCACCCACGAAAACCACCTTAACCAGCGTACACTTTGTGGTGGTACTTGATTAAAAAAAAATTTTTTTGTAGGGTGTAATATGGTCGGGTTTGACTGACTATAACTTACTTATTCTATATATAATATGTTTAATGCTTTTTAAAGTAAGTGTGTATGTATATGATATGAAGACTTTTGTAATAAGTTCTTTTTTAACATGGCTAGAGCTTAAGAATTACAAATTACATAAATCCTCAGTGGGCACAGCTGTTTAAAATCACAAAAAGTAATTTTAATTATTATATTTAAATTGTTAGCTAAATTTTTAGTTTTGCTCGAAAAGAAAAAGAATAAGAAAATTATAATTACTTTTCCAAAAAAAAAAAATTAAATCGAAAAAACAATTATTCTAAAGAAAAAAAAAAAATAAATAAAATAAAAATCATATAACAATTATTTCTGCTAAAACAATTAAAATTTAAAAATACATAATATCGTTTCACAAAAAAAAAAAACAAATAAATAAAAATCAATAATTTAAAAAGGCATTTGATTTTCCAAAACTTTAGCTCAATGACATCAAGTTAGTAGTATACCTTACTTGACTCTAATGTTTCCTTTTTACCGCTTTTTCAGTCCCTGTTAAAAAATTCAAACAAAATTAAATATTGGGCAGTAATGTTAGCTAAATATGGAGACAAACTCATTATGAGCTGTGTCCTCAATACTACCTGTATTAATGTACGTTGGGTTAAGCAAATAAATATTGCGTGAAACAAAATAACTTCTTTAAGGGGTTTATTTCATTCAGCGACCGGAAAAATAATAATAATTATTTTTTTAATTTTTATAATTTTTGTCAAAAAATAATTATTGTTTTTATTTTTTTTTTATTTTCTTGACTAATTTTTTGGCAAAAATAATTATTATTTTTAAAATTTTATATAAATCAAATATGATATCGATGTCGTTATTTTTTTGTTATACCCTTCACATAGTGATAAGGGTATATATCAGTTTGTCATTCCGTTTGCAATTTCTTTTTTATCCATTCCCGACCCTAATAATGTATAGATATTTTGAACCCTGTCTTTCTGTTGAAATCAAGTTTCCGGAGTCAAATAAAGTAATACGGACAAGTTATTGGTGTCAAACTATTAGAAATACCCTAGAGACAATCGCTATTTAAAATTTAGCACGATGGGTAAAATACCAACTGAGATATAGGCAAAACAGTGCGATTGTCTCAGTTTTTTTAGAATAAAGTCCATACAAAAAGTGTAACATATATATGTATGTATATATGGGTGGGCATAAAAAAATTTTTAAAACATATCACCTGTAATTTGCTCACAAGAACATATGGACACCTATCTGGACGGACGAACGGGAATACTTTCATCGATTTAGAAAGTGATTCTAAGTCGATCGGTTTAATTGAACGCGGTTATCAGACTGTTGTTTTTGGGCGTTACAAACATCAACACAAACGCATAATACCCTTATCACGTTGTGGTGTGAATATAAAAATATTTAAACATTAAAGAAAAAAGATAAAAACAATATACGTTATCGAAAAAAGAAAAAGAAATCAAGCATTTAGAATTATAATTAGATTTCTTTATCAGTTTGCTAATTGTTTAGAAAGTTTGTTGATATTTTATTCATTTACTTTTAATTTGTTGTGTTTTCGCCTTTCAAACGTTTATTGTTTTGTTTGCTTTTTGATTTACTTTTTGTTTTTTAAATGTTATTTTTGTTTAACATTGACTTAAAGCTAATAATAATTAATATTATGATGACGTTGTATCCTTGAAAAAAATGCCTCAAAACCAGGGACCGCAATAATTATACCAAAAAATATATCTCAAAAAATAATATATTTTTTTTTGCAGAAATAAAATATTAAATTTAAATATTTATAAAAATCAATTATGATAACAATAACAGTTATTTTTTTTTATTTTTTAATTAATTAATTAATAATTATTAATATTATTACTGCCAAAAAAAAAACAAAAGATAATTTTATTATTGTTGACAAAATTAAAATCCAAAGATAATTATTATTTTTTTTTTACAAAAAATAAAGATCAAAAAATTAAAAGCACTTGATTTTCCAAAAATCTAGTTTAATACCATCACCTGACTTTCCAAAGCTTCATGGGTACATGATTTTTTTTCATTGAAAATAATTATTATTTACAGCTCCAATCCCTGCTAAGTACACTATTTCAACCGCTCAGTCAAAAAGAATCGTTCAATTGAACTAGTTTGTTCATGACCGACACAACTCTTGTACTCATCTAACGGTATAAGTATAAAAGTACATAGATACATTCTTATTACTAAACACAAGTGCAAGAAAAATAAAAAAAATGTTTATATTATACCATTAGGGGATTCAAAAGGTGTTAAAAATCTTCACCAACTATTGGACACTTGGATCGGGCGTATGTGCAATTGTTATGCAATTTAATAAACATACCATACGAAGTAGTATGGTATGTAAGAAAGACAACAACAATGTTTTAAAACTATTGTAAAATTTTATAACATTATGACAATAGGACATAAAAGAGCACCTTGTGAATCCCCTAAGTATTATAAAAAAAAAGAAATACAAAAAAAAAGATGTTTTTGTAAAAATATCGTATAAATTTTACTACACGTATATAAATATGTACGTATAAGCTATTTATGGAACAAAAGAAATGAAAAATAAATAAATATTAATATATGTACATATCGCCTCCTAACATTTAAAATGTCGTATCTGGCATTAAATCATTTCAATTCAAATTAAAGGAAACTAAGAACAGGATATAAAAAACCTTAAAGAAGAAAAATTAACCGCGTTATATCCACCTCCGAACCTGTCAAAATATTAGCAAAAGCCTTGAGCCACATTTCTTACGGTTTTTTAACTTAATAAACACCCTTTTCGAGTAATATAATGAATCTTTTTTTTATCTTAATGTTAAAATTTTTTTATATGTTAGTTTTGAATTTAAGGTGACGATATGTACATATTTGGCTATTTTTAAATATACATACAACTTTTATATAATATTACATATATAATAATATAAGTATCAACGATTTTAATTAATTAAATAAATAGTAGATATGGTCAGTTTAACGTAAAATGGCACAAAGCTGGGAAAAAACACTTTCTTCTTTTAAAAATATTTCGATGAATTTACATCCAAAAGAGAATTAAAATAATAGAAATATAAATAAATTGATTAATATTTTATTTCTATTTATTTCGCAAGAGATCATAAACTGTAAAATCAAATTTTCTATTTTTTTGTATTTTAATCAAAATGTCACACCCGTCACACTTTCTAAAAGGGGTTTCCTTAAGAAAAATTGTTTTTTTTTTATTAATAAAGCAAGAAATACGAATAAAAATAGTTTAAACTACCGTAAAAATTTTTAAGTTAGTCCCGTTCTCAAAAATTATATTACATCACGATCTTGAAGTCAAAATTCTTTGAGTGTATTCTTAATATTAAATGCTTAAAAACATTGCATCATTAAAAATTAAAGCCTTTTTTTACGTTAAAATTTTTAATTTTTTGAATTATAAGCAAATATGTAAGTAAAATGGTCACACCCGTCATAATGGAATTGCCCATATACATGTTTGACGCTGATAGGACCAAATAATTACCATTTTAAGATAATAAGTTGTGTCGATACTGACATCAAAGCTATCAATTACTTTGCCTTGAGTATAACATTACTGACAACTAAAGTAATTTCTTCGTTTTAAATCTCAATCTTGTAAAAATTAAATAGGAAAATCTATCATATCAAGAGATTTAAAATAAGGTGAAAAAGAGTTAGTTACAGCAATAGATCTTCTATTGTAATACAAATTCGAGATAAAGAAGGAAAATAACACAATCTGCAACAATCCCAAAGAATAAATATTTTAAGTGAGTTAATGGATCTTTATGACTGTTGATAGAAAAAAATAGTTTAAAATAAAACTTTAAATTATACATATGTATAAAGAACCAGAGGATATTTTTAAAATAAACAGTTTAAGTCTTAAAGTAACACGCGACATACTAAAAAAAAAGGCAAATTGTAGCTCAACGCTTTAAAAAATAAAACATAAAAGTAAAGTATGTATGTGTGTAATAGCTTTGTATGTATACAAAATGCAGTTATTATTGTTGTATGATTTTTTGTTACTTACACATTCTCCGTTGCCACCGACACAGAGGCACCAGGCGAGTCTGTTAAAGGATTTGCCCTGGCCGAAATAGTATTTGACTCTGTAGGATTATGCGTAGTTAGATTAACTGAAGAAGGCGATGACTCGAGTGTTGTTACACCACCTACCCCAACTAGAGTTGAAGATGATGAAGTTGTATTTGATGAAGTGCTTGTAGTTGATGAATTATCATTGCCACTACTTCCACTACTGCCGCCCCCGCTACCACCGCTACTGCCTCCTCCACTACCACCACCACCGCTGCTGCTACCACTGCCAGATGTTGACTGGCCACGAATACGCGAATCAGTCATTCTGTTGTGTGGTTGTAAAGAGGCAGCTGCTTGTTTAGAACGCAAAAAAGCAACCAGAAATAAAATTCCTCAACTACAGTTACTTTAATTGTTGCTGTTGTTTTCTCAATGGTTCTTATAAAATATTTATATGTAGTAAAAAATAACGAGAAGTAAAAAAAGTATCGCAGCAAATAATCTCGGTAATCAGCTGGTTCCAGTCTTTTTAAGATTTTAAAAATTGATTTTTTTTATAATTGCTATTATTTTATCAACGTTTTTATTATTTATTTTGTATTTCTTAATTATATTTTAACAATTTTTATTTATTTATTTTTTTTGCTTTTTTCAGCAGAAGGAACAATTAAACGTTCCTAAGCATACGTGCTTACATATTCCTTAAAAACTCACTGGCTAAAATGCAAAAAATCCATAAAACTGTAAAAGGAAATAAAAGAATATTTTTAAAATAAATGTGCAAAAGAATAACAAAAGGAAGAACAGAAAACCAATTTTATTGAAATGTTTGTCCCCAAAATTTTATAAGAAAATTTGTAAAACACAAACTTTGTGTTTTATGCATAATAATTACGGGGGATACGGGCTCCCACAACATAGTCATAAAATTTCATAAGAAAATAGAATGATATTTTCATGCATCCAATTCTTATCCTTAATCAGAATTTAGTGTTACATATTTCTAGATTTTTTGTTAGTGGCCTTAATTTGTTTTTAGTAAAATCCGCAAATTAGGTGAAAAAATTAAGAAATTGACTTATGTTTGATGTATATGTTCGCTCGTTTGTATATTTAATAATTTCATGAAATTGTAAATATAAAAGCCAGTTTTTGTTGGAAATATCCTAAATATCCCAACGAAAAGTTATGATTGAAACTTATATGGCGACAAGATACTAAAAAAAAATTGGTCATGAAGGCTTTCTTTGTATTGATTCTTTTAAAATAAAAAAAAATATAAATAAATATTTAACTGGATATGTTATCACCCATTCAAAGATTGTTACATATAGATGGACAATTTGTCTTTCGAGTCGAAAAGTTTATATAGGCTAAACAAACATTGCAGTACCTTCTATATTACCTAAAAAAATCTTAGCGGAAAAGTAATGTTTCGCCTGACTAACGAGGGCTGTTACAGTTGCAGACTAAACTGCGATGTTAACCAATACCGATAACAAGCCAACTTAATTGGTTTAAAAAGTAGTAGACTTAGTGAGCCTTTTACAGATATGTACTTGTTTCCCAAAAAGAATAAATGAATTTAATTAGAGGTTAAAATATTAGCGACTTAGTGCACATTTAACAAAGTGAATCCTGGGGTAAAATAAAAAAATTATTACTAAGAACACATCAACCACAATAGCCTGATCTTCCTTGTCATGAATGATCACTGAAATATTAGATGATTAACTACAAAAAAAGTTACCGAACCAGGCCGGTTTTTGCCGTTTTAATAAGGATGAACGGAAGTTGCAGACAATAAAACCAATTCTGAGAAAATAACTAATCAAATATTAAACACATGACAACACAATTAACGTTTGCCAGTTGCCCCAAGTTTTCATTAATAGAGGAAAACCAGATACTGTCATTTTTACCTATCTGCTTTTTTTAGCTCTCTACATTATTCTTAAAGACAAGGAAAAATTTTTCTAATAAAACTTAAAAATATTTATTAAATGGAATCTTAGAAACAATATTGCTAAATATAGCTTAATGCTATAAAAAAAAATAAATTATTGTTTTGTTGGTATTAAGTAACGCTTTACACTTGGTGTGGTAAAAGCTTGATTTTCACATATAAAACACACAAAAAGTTCAAGTTTTACTTACATCTACTTCAAAATAACATTTTAGCATGGCATTTTTTTTTGCATTGAAAAAGTTGATTATACCTAGCCTTCATGGCTAATTATTTATGTATTGTTGTAAGCCTACTACCTATGTAAAATAAAAATTAATATGTAAACGATGATTAAAGAAGTTATTTAGAGTATAGGTGTCTCCCCAGCTATATGAATATTGGGTTAGATAGGAAAAAGAAAAGAAAAAGACCCTACAACAGGAGATCATAATAAAAAAGTAGTAATAAAAACTTAGACAAAACATCTAAGACTAACCTTCGCTAAGGTAATCAAGCAGTTTCTGCTTGACCATTTGGCAAATTCTTCCAAACTTGATACCTACACATGTACTATAAAAGAGCAATTAGATATGGGCCTAAGGGCCTCCGAGTGGAGGTGGCGAGTTGGACTCGCCACTACCCTTCGTAACCTATCCTAACCTAGCCTATGGATAGATGTCTAAAAGGTACATTAATCTGAATATTAGGCGCAGAATTTGTAAAAAAAAATTTGGTTACTAATGCTTTTGGTTTTTGTGTTTTAATAATTCTGTAAATTACATTTCCGAAGCATGATTAAGAAATGAGCCAACCTAAACCTTACATGTCTTAGTGTGTAAGGTTTCAGTTAGTAGCCAAGTTTTATAATATATTTAATACAGTTAAAACTAGAATCTAACATAATACCCAGACACTTAAGGACCCCTACATGGTCAATAACTTGTCCATTATTGGAAATAGTAGGATAAATAAAACTCCAGGTCTGTAAATGAAATATGTATGTATCGCTTTTTTCCAAGTAGTTTATGTCTATGCCATTAAGAGACATCAAATTGAATATGGTATCTTAATGGCTATTCAGCCTGTCATTAATCACGTCTTATACAAGGCAATAAAAAGTACATAGTAGAAAAATATCATCAGCAAATACATAAGTCTGATAAAACGTGGTGTCCATAAGAGGTAAACAATAAAAAAACAGGGCCAAATTTTGATCCTTGAGGCACACCAAAGGCCACTAAGCCTATTGTAGAATTACATCCCCAAGCCACACACACTGAAATCATTTCGACAATTTTTTATTCAAAGGTGGCTTAAAACCTTAAAGCTCAACTTTAAATTTTACAGCTGCGGAAACAAAAATCTTTCAAAAGTAAAATTAAAACGATTTGTTATCGATTTTCAAACAACACACAAGAGGAAAACGCAGCAGTCTCACAGAAAAAGGTGAGATTTTTGTATCTAGTTTTTGCACAGTATACACATACACAATATAAACACCTACTTGTTTTTATAATTGTTTAATGTTTGACTTAACGGATGTATATTTCGGGTTTTGTGAAGATATTTCGCAAATTAATATTAAAAAATTTAAACACCGTCTGCCACAACGGATTGATATTATTCACTTATTCTTCAATGGGTTATTCTTTTCATTCTTTCTTTTAATGCAATTTATCTTTTCAATTTTCTTTTAGCTTTTTTCTTTTTGTGCACTTTTTGTATCCGAAAAACTCACCGATTGTGATTCTTTTTTTTGCATCCGCCCAATTAGCATTCGATTGTTTCGTTCTCTTTGTTTCTAGTTTGACTTCTTCGTTTTCGGACTTGTATTTTCTAACACTTCTTTTTACTCTCAGTTTTACCTTTAGAAAAATTTAATTAATTTATACGTGGTGCTTTGCACATTAAAAGAAAATCAAGAACTTTTTATGGGCTTTTATACATTTTTAATTTTGTTACTAGAAATTAGCCGGGAACAGACAAAATGGCGACCCTATTCTCGTCTTATTTCGTTTAAAATAATTTTATTCTGTCCGTTTAATTACTTTTTTTCATCCTAAATTTTAAGGTCGTCATAATCCAATTTTTGTAGTTTTTATTATAAAAGCATTTCTTACGTTTTCAACGATTTATTAATATTTAATGTATTTATATTCACTAAAAATATTTTTCTTCCGTGTTTAAAAGTTTTATATCGACACTTTTCGGGAATTTGCAAAAATTCTCCTGCCGAAAAAATATTTAAACAGTTGCTTATTAACGTATGTTTCTAATATATTTCGGTATATCAGCATAAAAAGTGTAGTATTCGGTATAATTAGCAGCGGATAAAATTACACTGAGCAAGAAACCTGTAAGGCTTTTAGGATGCAAAACAAACCCATATTTTCAAAAATGTTGAGTTTGAAATTGATTATACATATATCATTAATGTGTGTTTTTTTCATGTCCTCAATCCATTTATTTCAATCAGATAAAATTGTAGGATATCAAGCTCCAAACTTTTTTCATATCCACAACTTTACAGTTTACTAAAAGTTGTTTCGCTTAACAATTATACTTTGCGATATATCCAATCAAACAACGTGAATCAACAAAAGTCTACAATAAAACTAACTTATGCCTGTGTAAATAATAAAAATCCTTAAAGATTTCACTTTTGCAATATAAACACACTTTTTTACGCACTGCAAATGTAGTAAAATATTACGTTTTATTGTTCAAATGGATTACATACAGCACAAAGACTCCTTGTGTTGTTCGGTTATATCTTAATAACTTTCAAAAGGTTCAAAAATGTATAAAGACCTAAAGTTTTATTCAAAATATAAAGCTGTATCGACCATTTTTTTTGTGTCAAAACGGGGTCGTTTAGACTCTACTTGACAGTTTGCGTGCAGCGAACTACCACGAAAACCAATCAACTATTTTATATAAAAATAACTCCAGCGCGTTTGTTTTTCAAAATATGAACCCATATATGGTTTAATATATTCCTCTAAATCGGTTATATTATTCAACGATGTATTGCCGCTATGTCTTCATATAATGCGCGACTTAAAACCAACGATATATTTAACATTACACTTCAATTTGTTTGTAATCATCAAGCTTTGAACGTTATATATAAAAATATATATACATATGCACCTCTGTTTTGAAATTGAATATTACACACATAATTGCATATTCAAGGGTTATTAAATTTTTATTTTCAATTTTTGCACAATGGTTACACTTCTTTTAAAAATTTATTTTGACATTTGTAACAAGTACGAATAATGATAAAGATAAAATAGCGAAAGGCAAAAAAACGACGTACGTGTACTATAAAAATTTTCTTTATAAAATATTTAGAATTTTTCGGCATTTATATATTTAAATTTCGAAGATTAATAAATTCAAGTGCCCTATAATATACTCATCAAACTGCTAAAAGAAAGAAAATTATATCAAGTTCAATAAGCTGTTAATTTATTGTTGTGGTTGATAAAATTTATAGCAATAAAATATTTAAATTAAATACATATTTGTACTTGTGTTCATATATAATTTCTTTTGATATTATCTATATTTTTCACAACTAACTGGTGTCATGATATATGGATTCATGTATGTGGAAACGGATGTGTAAAAAGTAGGACACTACAAAATTTGCAAAGAAACCAAGAAACGCAGATTTTTCATCTGGTTGTATCAAAAAAAAATTGTTTGTATAGAATTTTAAAAGCAAAATTAATATATTTTTGGTGACGATCAGCCAGTGGGCTGTACGTTTTAACAGTAGCGAGATAATGCAGCTTTTGTTGTCTACAATATGTATGGGCCTGACTAGTGCAGTCGTTGGTAATGCCTGGTATCAAAAGAAACAATTCTATCCGGCCGTTGTGTACATCACGAAATCGAATGCGTCCATGGCAGTAAGTATGATATCTTATAACGCAATAATTTTTTTTTAATAACTAAATCTTGTAGGTAATTTACATACAATTTTTTGCAATTGTTTTTATGTTTGGAAAATTATTGCGCAAGGTAAGCGTCTATCTTGATTTTAATTTTGCATTAAATAGCTTTTATTGATTTCTTTTATTGTAAAGATCTTTTTGGGCACATTAAGAGCAGCTGAATTTGAACATTTGCTGGAACGTTTTTGGTATGCAATTACGGAAACATGCTTGGCTTTTACAGTGTTTCGTGATGATTTCAATCCCCGATTTGTGGCTTTATTTACGGTGCTATTATTTCTTAAATCATTCCATTGGCTGGCCGAAGAACGTGTTGATTTTGTAAGTATATTATTACCTACATACACATAGGTACATAGACTTTTTATTTGTATGCTATTTCCTCTAAAAATTTGTAGATGGAAAGGTCTCCGGTTTTAGGCTGGCTTTTTCATGTACGTGTTGCCAGCCTTCTAATGTTGTTAGGCACTCTGGATTACATGCTACTAATGCATGCCTATAGTTCAACATTGGACCGTGGTCCAACTGTGCAGTTAGTATTTGGATTTGAGTATGCCATTTTACTGACAGTCGTTGCCAGTACCGCAATAAAATATATACTACATGCCGCCGAAATGCGTACTGATACGCCCTGGGAAAATAAAGCCGTCTTTCTTCTGTACACTGAGCTATTTATTGGTTTCATAAAAGTAATATTATATGTACTTTTCGTTGTAATAATGGCGAAATTTTATGCCTTGCCCATGTTTGTGTTTCGGCCAATGTTCTTTACAATAAGAAACTTTAAGAAGGCCCTTAGTGATGTCATTATGTCACGACGCGCCATACGTAATATGAACACTCTTTATCCGGATGCTACACCGGAAGAATTGCGTTTGTCGGATAACATTTGTATTATTTGCCGTGAGGATATGGTTAATCATTCAAAAAAACTGCCTTGTGGCCATATATTCCACACAATTTGTTTACGGTCATGGTTTCAAAGGCAACAGACATGCCCTACTTGTCGCTTAAATATACTTCGTGCTCCTTCTGCGAATTCAACGGCTCTACCAAGAGCAGATGAGAATAATGCGAATGCAGCAAATGCTGCAGCAGGAATAGCGGCAGCAGGAGTACCTAATGCAGGCGCTGCAGCAGGCACAAACACTCAATTACCAAATGCAAACGCGGCTGGCCGTGATAATCCAGCTGGTACTAATATTTTTGAGCAGTTTAGTAAGTTAAAAAACATATCTAATATTTTTAAAGAAGACTCCAAGTCCCACTCTTCATAAACTCAATATTTTTTCATTAATAATTTTCACAACCATTGCTCTCACAAAAGTTGTATGTTAACAATTTTAAATCGTTTTTAAAGCCGGCTTATCCAACCCAATTCCCAACTTGGCTGGTTCTGGAGGAAATGGTATGCCGAACTTTGCTGGTCTTCCCATGATGCCACCACCATTCATGATGCCACCACCATTTCAATTTGTTGCGCCCTATGCTGTGCCACCACCACCTATGCCACCAGATTTAACTAATTTTACCGATGACGAACTTAAGGCTTTGGAAGGTAACGAAAGAAAAAATATTGAGGAACGAATAAAGGTGAATTGAATAAATTAACAAAAATATGTTCAACTTAATAAAACACGTCTTTAACTAAAAGCTTTTACGTCATATTCAACTAATGCTGGATGCAGCCAATATATTAATGAATAACTATCAAATAGTAGCTTCTCGTACGCAGAGCTTAAACCCTGCAAGTAGGCAACAGCAGACTTCAGATACTGCTACTTTACAATCTAATCCCACGAGTAGTGAAGAAAAGCCAACAACATCTGCTCAAGCAGCCACTGATACAGTCAATATGGAGGAATTGCCTACAACTTCATCGGCGGCGGCAGCAGCTTTATTAAAAATAGCGTCTAAAGTTGAAGTTACAGCATCTACTTCAGATGTTGATACACCAGTTGCCAAACATAATCAAGTAACTATTGAAGATTTAGGCGGTGAAGATCACATAGATGTTCAAGTATCTGCATCCTCTTTAACTGCTGCGACTATATCGTCTTCGACAACTTCAGTAGACAGTTCTGCGGAACATGTAAATGAGTTACGTAAGCGACGCTTAAAATTTCTTGAAGAACGTAATAAAACATCAGCGGAATAAGGAAACGAAAATGCTGTTAAGGCTCAATTTTTTGCAAAATTCTAACTTAACACTGTACCAGATACTTTTTACTACTAAACCACACATACATAACAACGTACATGCATACACTTCTGAAGTTGGACTGAAAAACCTTAATTTTTTGTTTTTGTTTTATTTTTCTATCATCTAAATTAATGGCGAAAATTACATTTTTACATTGTTTTAAATTATTATTATACTGCAATGATTTTTTTAAGTTTTTCTCTTGTTATATGTTAAAAACATATGCTTAATATCATTTAATTAGAAATTATTTATCTTTGTTCTTATGTAAACACAAAAAAATTTCTTAACAGTTTGGTTTAAAGAACCTTTTGATAGCGAAATAAAAAGGATTGTACCCAAAATAAAGAGAAAATACTAAAGAATTTGTAGATTTGTATAACTAACATACATACAGTCAGTGTGTATAAAATTAAGAAATTTAATTGGATTTAACAAAACAAAAATATATATTTAACTTAAAAGGGAATAAAAAAATTTATGATTTATATATGTGTTTTAAAATAATTTATAATTAAATTAGAATTAAAATAAAAAACATACACAAGCATTATAAATACTTTTTGTGTTCTTATTGGGTTTAAGCTAAGTCACTGATGCAACTCAAAAGAAAAATAAAATACTTTTGAGGCTTATTGGGACCGAGGATATGCGACTATTTGGAGACGATTGATATTACATATAATTTTGTATATGTATATTTTTTGTTAGCAAATTATTTATTACAAACATAGATATAAACATTGCTGAATATCTTTTTAATTACAATTCACCACTTTAGCTACTACGTGTTTCGCTTTCTGGAAAGTCTGCCGGATCCGTAAAACGTTCTGTTATTATATAAAATATTGAAGGAAAGGGGACCAAACATAATAAGGAATAATGATGACCTAATGCTATAATGCCATAGGCTAACAAAAGCCATTGAATTGCTAAAAAAAAAAATAAAATGAAGATATTAATTAAAAATGCTTATTTGTAATATTTTACTTACAAATTATTACTAAATTTTTAACTTCCAAGATTGAAGACTTGATAAGAGCTTCAAAAGATTGATCCAATTTTTTGGAGTAGTGTATCGCGTTGGCTATCATTGAAATACCAATGCTTATATATGGGAAAGAATAATCTGAAGGTGTAAAAAATTCCTGCTTAAAGGTTTTTGTTATGTCATACAAACTTACATATTAAACCGCAAGCCAGTGCATGAACAAAAGTAATCAGGGGCAAAAAATATAAAGCAGCGTAAATGGGTGCCTTTCCCTTCACTTCTAGCAATGTACTAACCAACGGCCTAATTGCACACATAGTAACCAGACACAAAAAATAGAAAACCAAAATTATAGTTTGCCTAAAATTACCAATAAATTATGATCTTCAAAGAAAAGATAAGAAAAACACCATAGTTACACATACAAAGGGTACACAGCCTCTTGCGTGCAGTGCAACGATTTCTCATAATTTGGAGCAGGATTGTAGAAGAGCGTATACCAGTCAGAAAACTTACGTACGGGACAAGCAAATAAACGAAATTCTCCTATGGGATCCATTAAAAGAATAGCAGCAATAGCCGAGAGAATAGCTTCCAGACAAGCACAAGTAGATAGCACTATTTGCTTGCGGGAAAATCTGAAACCAAAGTAAATTTTGTTTGTTGCTACAAAAACTAATAATTAACTCATACTTTCTAAACTTGACATCTAAATCGATAAAGAAACAGTGCATTATCAGAGGTAAAACTGCCATGAAGCCCAAATAAAACCATGAATATGCATCTAACTCTTCTTCGCATCGGGCACAAGCATAACTTTCATTCACTCGAAACCCTCTTGGACAAGCCCCACACTCACTCCATGTATCGTTTTTCATTTGTACTCTTCCACAATATTGGCCTGGACAGCGTTCTAACGAAGAAGTCATTTTTTAAAAAAGCCTTTTCTTACAAAACAATTTCTTATTTTTGTTTTTCTTTTTGTTGTTATTGTATTCTGTGGTTGTTATATCCTAGTTCTGCTTACAATTTTATTTAACTTAAGAAATTGGGTTTAAAGAAAAACAAAAAAAAAAAGTACTTTTTGTGCTGCCACCTAATGTTATAATGCGGTTCATTTACTTTTTGGATAGAGTTCGGTAAAATGAGAATTAACAATATTAACAACCAAATCATCGAAAACAAGAGTGCGGGAACACGAAAACCCTTCTAGCCATAAAACACAAAATAGTTTGAACCGAATATGAAAAACGTAAATTTTAATGATATAAAGGTTTAAATCTGATAGAAATTTACATGAAAACATAAATATATAGGAATCAAATCACTGAAATTATTACTCATCGTTTTTTTTTCTATGAGCTGTTGTTTGATACTTTGGTTCTAATTTGTAGCTGTTGCAGGGACGAGATTACCTGATTAGTTGTATCATGTACTAGTGCTGCAAAACGATTTTATCTCTTATTTTTTTTTATTATTTTTTTTTGTTATGTTTACAAATCTTACGGTTTTAGGTCATTTGTATAATTACATTATTTTTGCACAAAACAAAAATAGTCCAAATTCATACAATTGCGTCACGGTTATACACCCGTAATATACCCCAAATAAAGAGGAAACTATAAATAAATACTAATATCTGAATAAATAAGATTAAAGTTCTCTATTTTA
Organism: Melanophora roralis; assembly: GCA_963583895.1. Classification (NCBI taxonomy): domain Eukaryota; kingdom Metazoa; phylum Arthropoda; class Insecta; order Diptera; family Rhinophoridae; genus Melanophora; species Melanophora roralis. The sequence goes on from OY757187.1 coordinate 120,613,985, forward strand.
GCCAAATATAAAGTTTTAGAATTGTTAAATTGTTATACACATATATGTTTGTATGTTATTCTTAAGGAATTAATAAAAAAATGTTAAGAAATTTATTAAAAAGCTCAAGTATAATTAAGAGGACGTATTTTCAACCTTTGAAAAAACAATTTTATTTATTGGATGCTGCGTAAGTAGAATTATGTAGATCACTGAGTACGGTCGCCAATTAATGTGTTTGCTCATATGGAATTCATATTATAGATGTACCTTTCTATTTACTTTTTTTGTATTTTTAGTAGTAACAGACGGTATATAGGCTTGCAACATGGCCAAAGCGATCATTACCATGCCGGTACAATGGCTGAAGGCAAGTATTGGCATGAAAATGCATTAATTTTTTTAAAAATCCATATCCGAATAAATATACTTATTTGCTGTAGAAATGAAAAAGATTAACTACTAAGAATGCTTGTTTTAACGTAAAACTGTTATCCTGAACTTACATATGTCGATACGTAACTATATGACTTTTTCCAATCTTCCCTAGTTAAAGATGAAATCATGAATCGTTTAGGCTTGGAGCACGGATACTCTCCAGTGCCCAAAACCCGTGAACACCTTTTAAAGTACGAACCAAAATCGTCAGATTTACCACCACGTTCTATGCAGGATTCATTTACTTCCGCTATTTTGCCGCTCAGTACAGACAAAACGTTACAGGATAAATATATCTCATTTTTGGGTAATGTCCGTTTGGGTCGCTTAATGGAAGATATGGATTTGTTTGCTGTCTGGGTTTGTCATAAGCATGTTAAACTTAATAATCTACCCGATAATGTTCACTTGCCGTATACCTTTGTTACAATTTTAGTTGATAAAATAACTTTTTCCGATATTAAGGCTAAGGCTACGGAAGATGTAAGAATATCGGGTCACGTCTCGTGGGTGGGTAAAAGTTCTTTAGAAATTGTAGTGTGGTTAGAGCAAAAAGATAATAATTCTTGGAAAAAAATCACCAAAGCCTTATTTCTAATGGCTGCTCGTAATGCTACAAATACTGCTGCTGCCCCGGTCAATCCAATACATCCGGCCACTGAAGAGGAGTCCAAGATATTGAATGGTGGTGTAGAACGCAAAAAGCTTCGTCAAATTATACAGGCGTCTTCGATTTTTAAAGTAGAGCCTAATGATTATGAACAATCGTTAATGTACGATTTGTTTAAAAGAACTACCCCCCAAACTACAATGGAATTGAATAGACGCATTTTGCCTCCCAAATGCCGTTGGATGTCCGACTCTTTTGTTACCAATACCATGGCTTCTTTCCCCGAAAATCGTAATGCTCATAATAAAGTTTTTGGTGGTTTCCTTATGCGAAATGCTTTAGAAATAAGCTGGGTTGGTGCTAATCTGTACTGTAAGAGTCGTCCGAAATTGGAACATATATGTGATATAAGTTTTCAGCAGCCAGTCAGTGTTAATTCATTTATTAAAATGACTGCCTATGTCGTGTACACAGATGTCAACTATTTGCAAATGATGACAGTAGCTGATGTTATTGATGCAGCCACTGGCAATCAATTGACTTCGAATGTTTTCTATTACACTTTTGCATCGTCCGATGAAGTGCCCGAAGTTTTGCCCAGATCATATCATGAGACTATGTGGTATATACAGGGGCGGCGTAAATTTAAATATGCCTTAGGTTTAGAGTAATCAAGATATTGTTTTGATACGAGTAACACCAATAGTATGTATTATTGAAAAGTAATTAACTTTTGTATGTATTCAAAATTTTAAAAGTATTCCAGTTTAAATTTTAGCACATATCATATCAATGGCTTAACGTAGAAAGGAAGTAACTCGATTTGTTCAAAATATCGTTGTTTGATTATTCTAGCGAATAAATGAAGTAAATTGTTAACTTCCTTTTATCAAAAATTACGTTTAAATTTTTTTGCATGCAACATTTTACAGTTTTATTGAAGGGATTTTCTTTCGTTGTTAAGTAACAAAAAATCGAGTTAGGCCTTTTCTATATTAGCTAGTCGATAGGCATGTACTTATTTGATTGAAAATGTTAGACTTTAAGTTGTAAAAATATTTAAAATAAAGAAGGCAAATTAACACCGAAGATAAACATAAACAGCGTTGTTTTTTAATAATAAAAGAGCTTTTGATATTCGTTCGTAAATGCATCAAGATTTTGTTTAGTTACAAAACGTATTTTAAACTGCAAATATAATTCTTTTTTTTAGTTGTTGCACTATTCACGCATTTTAAAACTTTCAGCTTTTGTAAAAGTTTACGCTCGTGATGCATTCACAAATAGACCCTGCAATTTTAATTTACTGATTACATTTTCCATTTAAATAAAACTTCACAGAAATCTCCAGTTAGAAGGTTGCGTTAGTTAACAAACGATGGCATAAAATAAACACAAAAAATCATTTTGTTTATGTAATTTTGCACTTTAATTTTACAAAATTTCTTTTTTCCAGTGTTTTGGAAAACTAAACTAAAAGAGAACCAATTATCTCATTTCGCAAAGTACACAAAAGAACTAAAAATTCTAATTTAAAACTTCAGAACTTCATGCGATGGGGGTATTGAGAAGAGTGTAGAGCAAACATGCTTCTCAAGTACTTGGCGAGGAATTTGCCATCTTCGTTGGCCTTAATGGCCTTAAGGACAGCAGCATCGACTTCTTTTTGGTCCTTTTTGCGGGCTTCATTAGGAACGAAGCGTTCCTTTTTGGTAGCGAAAATATCACCTTCACCTGACTTTTTCTCCTTCTTGATTTTTAAACGGCGGAAATAGGCATCATCTAAATGTTTGGGTACTTTGAAGGCCCCCAAGTTGATGCGTGTCGATGTGCCAATAACAAAACGCTGTGATACGCGACGCAATGGGCAGGAGTTAAGACAGAAGGGGCCAGTGACCAACAGGAGACCAGAAGACAAGGATTTTAATAAAACAACACGTTTTCCTTGGTGACGACCGGCCAACATGATAAGAACGGTTCCGGGTCTAAGGTTCCGACGAATGTTACGCTTGTGTTGGCTGAATGTGGCCTTGGATGGACGCTTCTTTACAAACTTCTTTGTTGGGTAGTTGGCCTTGGGTTTTTTCTTGTAGACGGTACGTTCACCACCGTTCTTAGGTCCACCAATCTTCTTGACCTGTTTGATTTCGGTCTTAATAGATTTAACGACTGGGCGCTTGGTACCTTTCAAACGCCATTGAGCACGGCGTTTATACATCTGTAAAAAAAATAAACAATAATTATTAGTTTTATGCCATTTCTAGGTTAGAAATAAGAACAAAACTATAGCGGCAAGCAAATAGGAAAACGCGAAGATTGTAATCAAAACTTTTTTAAAATATATTAAGAGTATCGCAGTATGATTGATTTTTTAGATCCGAAAGAAGCTTATTTCTTTTTTTGATATTCCAATTGGTTATTGTAAAATACACTATGTAAGCACAGAGCTATGTACATATTTTATTTTTACCATTAAAATCATAATCAAAGTCTTTTAGGTAATTTTTATATGTAATTCACACGTTCATTTTTATTTTAACATTTTTCATAAAAAAAAACACACACACACACATTAGCCAATTCAGAAACAGCTTTTTGTCATTTTTCTGTAGAAAAATTTACCTGGCTTTTGGAGTATCGCAAGATACCCCCACGGAGGTAAGTATTTAATGGATGTTTATTAACTTTTTTGCCCGATTTAGTGGCTTTTTTAGCTTTTTCAACGGGTGCCATTTCAGAAAACACGTGTACACCGCACAGAACTATGGAAAAAAGGAGGGTTAGAAATAAGGGTATTGCCAACAAAAATATGCAAAATTGACAGCAACTGTCAAAAAAACTGGTAGTTGGGCGCCATATTGTTTTCGGAGTGAATATTTTTAAAGTTGCCATGGCGCAATAATGTATCAGGTGGTGGTGATTATACAACAAAAAAATTTGGTGAATAAAATTTTCGTTTTTGTTGCAGTTTTCGTTGGCACAGTTGTCAAAAAAATATATGTAAAAGTAAATAACTTTGACTATCCAGCCTCGATTTTAGCTTGAAAAATGTAGATCAGCTGTGCTCGTAACACCACCTGGTACACATTATTTCACCATGAAAGTAGCCTTAAAGCAGGCAAGGTATATTCATAGCTGCCAGATAAGTTTGATTCAATATCGTCAAATTTTAGGAAAAAAATTCGCAAAATCGTCAAAACAACTTTTTCAAATCGCCAACCCTAAAATTAATGTTTTTTGTTACTTAATAATAAAAAAACCGCGGCATAAAAGTGCTACCAACTTAAAAAGCATAAATTTGTAATGTTCAGCATAATAAACTAAAAATACAAAAAGAAAATCTGTGTATATTTTTTTTCAGTTTTTTCGAAAATAATTTTTTTGACACACATAATCATTTTATGTTAAAATATCTATTTCTGCTTCTGATTTTCTTTTATAAGTGCTACAAATCTATTATTTTCAAAAATCGTCAAATTCAGGGCAAAAATCGTCCAATCGTCCAAAGTTTTTTTTTTGGCCCTAAAAATCGTCAAAATGACGATAAATCCTCAAATCTGTCAGCTATGGGTATATTAAGGATAATGTTTCAATATACGTGTACGAGCTTCTTTGCTATACATACATATATATACATATATATATATATATATATATATATATATATGTATATGTATATCGAAAAACTGCAAATTAGATTTTATTCTTATATATTTATTATTTTTTTAAACTCTTTTTCAATGAATTCGCAACTAATACCGCTGTTTGAGTGTGGATCTGTGTTTAAGGTATAAATGATGTAGCTTATTTCACATGTATTGTTTTAGGTCTGGTAGCATTGCTTTTTCGGACATTTTTTCTCAAGGGACAGCTTAGACGAACGTATTTTACAATACTATAAGGGCATATTAACTAATAATAACAAATTATATCTAACATATTAGTTGTGTTCAATAACTTTCCAGTAAATATTAGCAACGAGAGAGTGAAAAGAAATATTTCAAAAATATATAAACGTAAATGAACACTTTTACAGCCAAAACTTGCAAGCGAATTTAGTTTGTTATTGTAAACTTATTTAATAAATTTTTTTTGAAAGCATAATGACAGAAAGACTGTTTGAATAATTTCTGATAGTAAAATTTTTACTCTTAAAAATTATCACAGACATATAACGCTACTTTTTGGCTCTCTAGTTGCTAATTTTTCTTGTGTACGTGGACACTTACTAGCAATAATTTTCGAAAATTATTGATGATTTTCTGTAAATGAACACACCTATTGATATGAAAACAGCTTAAATTTATGTCATTGTTTCATCAGATTGTAATGTCTTTTTCAAATTTCCAAGAAACGAAGCTTGTCAAACTTTTTTAGGGCATTGAAATTGCCGATTATGCTTTGTAATTTACGCTGCGTCTTCACGTAACAATTTTATTTGCTTAGAAAATTGTGAAATCACGTACCAGGTAGCCTGACAAAGATTTTGACTCTCTTACTTTTTTTGTTTTTATATGAAGTTTGACACACCTAAACTCAAATGCTAACTCAGGTAATGTAAATTTAGCTTTAAGCTAACCTAAAATTTTAACAAAAATTTTTTTATAATGCTGTATTAAAAAAAAAAAATCAGTTATCATTTCTCTGTAAAATATTTTACAATATGAAGATTGACAGTTACAAAATTAAAAAAGAAGAGAAGGAATGCATAAATTCTAGCCCCTGGGGACTAACAGCTGACGACTGAATAATCTAGTAAGACCACCCCGATAGTCTAGTACAGAAGGGTCGTACCCTGATTTTTTTTTCTGAACAGAGAAAGAAGAACACCTCATAAAATTTATATAATTTTACATATAAAAAAGTTTTAATTCAATTTTCAATAAAAAGAGGCAACAAATTTTATTTAAAAAAAAAACATAAATTTATGATGAACTTGGGAGTTATTCGCCAGCTTAAATAAAAAACGCTCTACATATGTACTTAATTCCACTATTGACTGCAATATTTAAAGCTGAATGCAGATGTTAAAGAGTATTTTTAATTTTTAGTTCATTTGTTTTCTCTAATTAAGTAGATATGTTTGCACTAAAAATTTTCCATTATGTTGTTATAATGTTACTATTTTTTATATATTCAAAATTGAGTTCTATTAATATAATAAAAACAAACATTTTTATTTAACTAGATAATGTTTGGTCTCTGTTTTCATTTCTGGAAGTCTCTACAAATAAATTGACGTCATCATTTAGTCTTCCCTTTGCATAAATTATATATAATTTTAAGGTTCTTATAATACTGTAAGATAAAAAAAATCGTTAAGTACTTGCACTTAACCTCATCTCATCAGTATCTTAATATATAAAAGAATATAGATTTTTTCGTTAGAACACAAAACTACATGAACAATTTGTAAACATAGAAGCATTCATAAGTACATTTTATGGTGAAAAATTAAGTACATATTTACATACATATGTTTTATAAATTAATATAGACGTTTGTAAATGTTAAGGCGTTAGTGGTGTAATTTTGTATCAAAGGAAAAGGAAATGAATATAAATAGGGTTACCGCATCTGCTGCAACAAAATAAATGCCGCATTGAATTTTTTCATATCCAAAAAAGTTCGTTTGAGCTTAATTTACAGATTATTTTTCTGGTAAATAATATATAATATATTAAAAAAAAAAATTTTGACACCTTGTTTGGTGCACGCCACATTAAAAATAATGGAGTTAGGAAGTTGATTGTATTGGATTTATCAAAATATCAAGTTTAAATATTTTTTCATATCCACTATTTGGCAGTTTACTAAACATTAGTTCGTTTGATTATTCATTTTTGCAATGTTTACAAAAAAGTGAATCAACACAAAGAAGAATTACATTAAGATACATATGTATATAGCACACAATAATAGGGCAAAAAAGGTATAAATTACACAAGACTAATACACTTTAAAGAAACGAAAATGTATTAGTGTTTAAAAATTAGAAAATGCGATTTCTTTTCTCTCTTTGAGACAATCTAAATTACTTGTAACATTTACTTCAAAATTTATAAAAAGTTAAGGTCTCTATCGATATTTTTATTCAGAAATCAAAATTTGCCTAAAAATTTGTCAAAAAATTATATCAAACATATTTTTAAATTTTCTTGAAAATATTTTTTTGTGTCGTGCAGAAGAAAAGTAATCAAGCGATAAGCTGTTAGGTTATTTATAACTTAAGCAATGTATACACCACAATATATTATTCAATATTATATTGTGTTATTGCCAACCTAAGGATTTTCCACAGCTTGCCTTACAACAAAAACGTAAACATAACCTATAAAAGTGCTTTCGCACGATATGTATTTAACACATGACTTGCCACTTTTGCAATCCACATGTAATTGCGTATGTCTGTCAAAATTGTTAATTTAGAGACGGTTTATGATTTTTGCTTGCACATGTACGTTTGTAATTACATCTGACATAACCTCCAAACCAAAATAAACAACTTACTTTTCCTTGTAGTTATTCTTAAAACAGCTGATGACACATGCTTTGTCAGATAAAAATAGAGCACGCTCTAATTACAAATTTGTCATATGACTTTTACATATGTATTTTACACATGCAATGTTTTAACGGGTTCACACGGCACTTCAAGAGAGATAAACGAAACAATGTTGCCAATATAAAAGCGTTTTAACTGTTCATAGTAATACTTTTTACCATTTTGAGCAATAATCGCTTATTCAGTTTGTATACATGCATTTCAACGCAAAAAACTTTTGTGTTTATTACATATTTCAAAACATTTTACTGGGATGCGGTAACACTACCAACTACTTTTACTACGAGCACTTTCCATTACCTACAAAACACTATGGTTAAATAGTTTTGAATAGGTAAATTAAAAAAAAAAAGAAATAGAATTTGAATAGAATAAGTTCACTTTCTTTTTATAAAACAAATTCAAGTAAACAAATTTTATTAAAATAAGCCCCTGTTTTCTTATTTGGTTTTTAAGTTATTTTTTTTAACTGTTTGTTAATCCAAAAAAAAAAAAAAAAAAAAAAATCCAGCAAAAAAGAAAAGTTTTACACGATGAAGATGACTTTTTAAAATGGAATATCTCAAGTGCGTTATTATCGCATCAGAGATAATTTAATAAGAACCTTAGTTTTACTTTGAAACTGTATTTGTGAAGACAAAAAATGTTTTTAAGAAATACATATATATTTAAAAATGATTAAAAGCACCATAAGTGCAAACTAAGAAGAGAGGTAGTAAGAGTTAAGGCAACATTTTGCAAAAGACATTTTTTTTTAAATTCTGGTTTACAAAGAAATGCGAATAAAAGTAAAGCCCCATTTGTAATGTATAAAATAATGATAAAAGTTAAAGAAAAAAAATTTATAAAAACTTACAAATGCATAAACATATCGACGGTCCAATATAAAAAGGCGTAATTCGATTTTTTTTTGTTACCAAAGAGAGAAAGAAAAACAATTTATAAAATTTGTATAATTTTGCATTTTAAAAAAGTTTTAATTTAATATTCGGCAAAAAGAGGCAACGAATTTGATTTTCAATAGCAAATGTTTGTTTTTGATGAACTTGCATTTATTCCCCAGGATAAATAAAAAACGCTCTTTAAAAGAAAATCGTGAAACGCATTTCCTATATTAAGCCAACGATATGTATGTTTTAAAAATTTTTGGTGTGAGGAACATACATACTTTTATAAAAAGATATGTATGTATATGCTTTGTTAAGCATTAAAAAAATGAATTTCAATATGGGGGTTTCCATGAAACACAATGAATATTTTTGGTGTATATCACAACGCATATTTTGTTATTTGCAAATAAATAAAACACTAAAACTTGTTTTAACAGACGGACTTAAATTCATTACTAAATCGAGTTCCCTATATAAAAGGTTCCAGAATATAAATATATAGGAAATTCGATAAGGGGGTACCATTTTACTTATATTTTAATTTATAGTTCTAAAAATGGAATTTTAAAATATGGATATACATAGTTCTCAAGAATCGTATGTTTTTAAACGTTTCATTATAGACAGACACTGAAAGAACATTATTTTTTTTCCATAATGGACACTAAAAGACTGTGACGGATGTGTCTCTTTAAATTTTGTCTTAAAGAATTTGGACTTCAAGATCGTGTTGTGGATATACATAGTTCTCAAGAATCGTATGTTTTTAAACGTTTCATTATAGACAGACACTGAAAGAACATTATTTTTTTTCCATAATGGACACTAAAAGACTGTGACGGATGTGTCTCTTTAAATTTTGTCTTAAAGAATTTGGACTTCAAGATCGTGTTGTGGAAAATTTTATAGGGAACAAGCATAGCTATGTTAATTTGTTTAATGATTTACGTGTTCTTGATCGTATATACAATTTTATTGCTACAAAAAAACATTATTTCTTAAAGAAATACCTTTTAGAAAATGCGAGGAGTGTAACGAATTCTTTAAAAGGCAAAAGCAGAAGAGAAAGAAGAGTATTCAGTAAATAAGCGATTTTAGGTGTTCCCCAAATATTAAAAAATATAAACCAAATTATTAATGTCTCGATCATTAACATTTTCTTTCAGACGTTTTCTTTCCCATATAAAGCTCTTTTCCGCAATAAAATCTGCTGTCAGTTAAGAAAGAAAACGCATGACGTACGACGGATTGTACCCCCTTTAGCTTTTAACGCCTAAACCATCACCCTCTGTCGGTCTATTAAAACCCAATTTTCAGATATCCTACGGATCGCGTTTTCGTGTCAAGTAAAATGTTCCTGAAAGGACTGGTTTTTCGTGCCAGCAGGGTTAAGTAAAGAAAAATATATAAGTACAACTGGGATGATCCATTTTTTTGTTTAAAATTCATAAGTATATTCTTATACGTACACATATTTTTACCTTAATGTAGAAAAGCCCCAACTCGTATTTTTAAAGCCGGGAAGGCAATATAAAATTCGGCGCAGTCGTGTATAGCGCTTTTATTTGTTTTTCTATTTCTATTTTTTTTATTCTATTAAGTGACATATATGGACTAAGTCAATAGTTTAGGCGCTACATACATACAATGTTAAAGGAACTACATACAAATTTTTAATTTTTTAGTTTCATACATACAAATATGCTTTTATGTTAGCCTAAACTATATGTAACTAATCATTAAATATTTTGTTCTTCCATTTAAAAAGTAAAAAAAGAAACTCTTTTTACTTTAAAACATTTTTCCAATCAATTAAACAATAATAAATTTTCAACACTATTAAAGAGATAACCTATAATGATTATTACTGTTTTACTAAAGCTGCAAACAAACATACATATATATATATACATGCACTGTTAATAAAAATCAGTTTAGATATTCTCAAGAGACAAGTATGAACAAATAAAAAACGGGGAAAACAAGTAAGAAAGTTATATTCAGTGAAGCCGGATTATACTTTATACACCCTTTGCCACTAATTATTATTTAGGGTTGGGTCGATAGTGAATCGATCTAAAAATCGATAATTTTGTTTTGTTTTAATTTATTTTATTTTATTTTATTTTATTTTATTTTATTTTATTTTATTTTATTTTATTTTATTTTATTTTATTTTATTTTATTTTATTTTATTTTATTTTATTTTATTTTATTTTATTTTATTTTATTTTATTTTATTTTATTTTATTTTATTTAATTTTATTTTGATTTTATTTTATTTTATTTTATTTTATTTTATTTTATTTTATTTTATTTTATTTTATTTTATTTTATTTTATTTTATTTTATTTTATTTTATTTTATTTTATTTTATTTTATTTTATTTTATTTTATTTTATTTTATTTTATTTTATTTTATTTTATTTTATTTTATTTTATTTTATTTTATTTTATTTTATTTTATTTTATTTTATTTTATTTTATTTTATTTTATTTTATTTTATTTTATTTTATTTTATTTTATTTTATTTTATTTTATTTTATTTTATTTTATTTTATTTTATTTTATTTTATTTTATTTTATTTTATTTTATTTTATTTTATTTTATTTTATTTTATTTTATTTTATTTTATTTTATTTTATTTTATTTTATTTTATTTTATTTTATTTTATTTTATTTTATTTTATTTTATTTTATTTTATTTTATTTTATTTTATTTTATTTTATTTTATTTTATTTTATTTTATTTTATTTTATTTTATTTTATTTTATTTTATTTTATTTTATTTTATTTTATTTTATTTTATTTTATTTTATTTTATTTTATTTTATTTTATTTTATTTTATTTTATTTTATTTTATTTTATTTTATTTTATTTTATTTTATTTTATTTTATTTTATTTTATTTTATTTTATTTTATTTTATTTTATTTTATTTTATTTTATTTTATTTTATTTTATTTTATTTTATTTTATTTTATTTTATTTTATTTTATTTTATTTTATTTTATATTATTTTATTTTTATTTTATTTTTATTTTATTTTATATTTATTTTATTTTATTTTATTTTATTTTATTTTATTTTATTTTATTTTATTTTATTTTATTTTATTTTATTTTATTTTATTTTATTTTATTTTATTTTATTTTATTTTATTTTATTTTATTTTATTTTATTTTATTTTATTTTATTTTATTTTATTTTATTTTATTTTATTTTATTTTATTTTATTTTATTTTATTTTATTTTCTTGTGAAATAAAATAAGCATGTTTTATAACGAAAAGAATTTGTATACCATTTTAAAACTCTTAAAATTTTTTTATTGTAACGCTAAACTATAACTTAGGTACAAAAACTTCTAAGTTAATGATAAATTATCAAATCTGAAAATGTAAGTTTTAAAAATGTTAACTTTAGTTTAAGCAGTTTAAGTTAATAACATTTATGACTTGTGATTGCTAATGCCAAAATTGTTATAACAAAAACCACTAATACATTTTTTAACTTGACGTCATCAAAACACTCAAGAGATTTTTTTGGTATAAAAGTGTGTTAAACCACAAAAATTTCATCATAAAAAATTTCATCATAAGTTAAAAAAAACTTGATATAAAACTTAATAAAGTAAAGAAATTTTTATACATTTATGTTCATAACCATAAATATGCATGTATAAATGTACATGTATGTGCGAATTTATTAAAATATAATTAAAAGGATTAAGTTAATGTTTATGAGTTCTAGAAACGGTCTTAAGATACTTCGAATAAACACAATTGTCTGTTAGTGGCAAGGACAAATATGTTTTTTATTCTTGCAACTTTTTTTTACCTTTTTAGCGCAGTCACATTTTCGTTATTGTAAGCTCGCTTCAATTAAAAGAAATTTGTTAGAGTACTTTAATCGGCTGTGCTAAATTTTGTATACCCTTCACAGTGGTCGTTTTGTGTTCCCAACCAACCGGTACGGTTGCGGTGCTTCAGACTGTTACACTGAGTATTATAGTTAAGTCAAACACTTTAATAAAATGAGTGTGCATCTCTAGAATTTTTTCTAAGCCATACAATTTTGTATAATAATAAAGTTTCATGTTAACGGTAGCGCACAAATGAAATCAGGCATAAGAAAACTCGATTTGTTTTAGTTAGGGTATTCACAGGGTAGTCATAAAGTCATATGTCTTAAAAAAATAAAACGAAAATATACTACTGTTGTGAATATCCGCTCATAATTCAGTGTGCTATTTTAAATTTAAATCAGCTGCTGAAGAAAACAGAAAAATAAGTAATTACAAAATTATACTTAAAATTAATGACTGCGACTTGTTAATGATATCAACGGCTTCACTTAAGAGTTTCGGCCGCCCGGCTCAGGTTTATACTGTTTATGACAAAACAATAAACACAGTTCAAAAAGTCTTATTATTATAGAACTTTTTTTTTTAAGCACAAAAACAATTTCTTGAACTATTGTAAAATATTAAAACTTTAAGACCATATGACTTGATAGCATACCGTTTGAATACCCCAAATATTTACATTTTATAAGTAATATTAAATCAACAGTCTGTGAGTACAAATATTAAAATTTTAAACTGCAAATGTCAAAATTTACATATCTTTGCTCATATGTAAGTTTTTTTCCATAAAGTTTAAACAACGCTATATGCATTAGTATACAAATAATGCGTTAATATACATATGTTTACCATCCCTGATGATAGCTGCTGCTTATATTCTACACAGAATATAAATTTTATTTCAAATGTGATGGCGTAGACACAAAATGTAATGCTTATTTTTCATTTGGTTTTTTGACAATGAGATCAAAAATCGTTTTATTTTGCTCCGACAAAATTCAATCAAAATCTTACGACTTTTAGATTAGTCTGAAGGTACCTTAAGTAGTTTTCAAAATAATATAGGCTAAAGTGAAGACGGCGGTTCAAATCCATTAAAGTTGAAATTCATTGTACCCGGCCGAAGGCTGTCTGTCTTCAACGCTTTTTTGTAGGAAAATGTAAGCACAACGTTCATTCCTTAAAGACGTGCCCAAAATAGGTTTTGAGTACTTAAGCTTATAACTGTACGTTTGGATGCCTTATATTATTGGGGCCATTTTTAATTGTACTGAACAATTAAAATATGGGGTGGTTCCAACAATGAATAGTCCCCCAATTTTATATATGAAAAATGGCCCAAAAAACAGGAAAAATGGCCTAAAATTTTTGTGTTGTTGTTTTTAATGTAAAAATTTGGGGCAATTTTTTACTTTTCACTTAAGGGTAATTTTTCTTTGGGATCATTTTTCATTTGTGTAGCTTTACATTATAAGTATTTTAGAAGTCCTTTTTCAATTTTATATCTAGGGCATTTCCCTTGTTGTGATGTTTCATACATTTAACAAAATGGTTAGACAGGAGCAGGGGAAGCAATAGCCCCTTTACAAATAAACAATTTTAATAAAATTTTGGATACGAAATATCTTGAAAATTTTAGAGCTATCGACGAAAGCTTTTACAAGGTATTTCTATTACAATTTAGCTTTTTGAGGGAATATATGTTAAAAGGAATCCGGGAAGTAGCATCACTTATACACACGTTCACTAAGTATAATTTTATTATAACATTTGAAAAAATCTTGGGTACATCAGGTGACTGGGTATACAAAAAGGCTAATGTGAAAAGTATAAAAGATTCGGCACATCAAATATAGCGCTGTTACTTGGTTTTTAAATGCAAAAGTCATACTAGAACTACTTTGGTCTTGGAGACTGGTAATTCGACTTCGATTTTAGGCGAAAATTAATTTTGAGCTACTACAATTATAATGAGGTTACCTTATGTAATTTTGTCTTAACATTATTTAGTTAATTCAACTTAATTTTTAGTTGTCAACTATTTAAACCAACCAACTATTCTACTTTATATTTTTTATACCCCTGTGACCTTCAGTACTAATTTGCTTCATATAATTTTGTTTTGATTCATCCCCCAGAAATCAATTTTTTTTTTAAATAATATTTCAAACGTTTATAGTTGAACAAAAAGCTATATTTAGTTAAGTTTTGCTTAAAAAATTTATACATACATATTTATACGTATATTTGTATGTACATACATGTACTAATATACAGAAATCAAAAGAAAGCTCTCAGCGTTACTAAGGCGAGATTTCAGGCTGTTAGCAGCATCCACTATTACCATAATCGATAATTATAAGATAATTTACAACAACTACAAATTAACATTGAATTATTAAAGAAAATAAATTTAAACAAGTTTCTAGGAACGTGTGCAAACAAGACAGAGAGTAAACGGGCCCTTAAAAAAAGCTGCAGTTGCAGTGATGAACAAGTTATCTACTGCCAATAATTTTAAATAATAGAGTCACCAAAGAGCATTACATACTTACTTGTCAAGTAGCACTAACACATCATCGTCATCAGCCTCATTGTAAGTCCCAAAATGTCATATGCTTAGCACAAGGCATCATTATAAGTTTTATTGGACAATGTCAACTAAGTACTTTAAGAACTATACACACACACACTACAGGGTTGCAAAATACCTCAAAAATATACAAGAAAAACAATAATGAAGTGTTTAAGGGTGCAGCTTACTCTGGTAGGACATTTGTATTGGACATATCTAAAACTATATAGCGATTATTATCAGTTTCTATAGGTTTTGTCTCCACACCGAGAAGCCAGTTTGTGGCAGTTTTTTTTTCAATGCGACTTGAACTTTGATTACTAAAAACACATGGACACCCAGTGAAGCAGGCAGACGGACATAGTTAAATTGATTTAAAATGTGTTTCTGAGTAGGTCGGGCGAAAAGGTAGACCTAAGGCAAACACTGGTTCAAACGCATAATTCCCCTGCCGTTTACGTACATATTTATACAGAATGTATATACAAATTTTACAAAATATTCTTTTCAAACTCTCCTCACTATGTAAAAAAGTTAAATCTTACGTACAGGGTGTCCGCCGGCAAGGTATACTACTTTGTTTGTTTATGATTTTTGATTAAATGAAAGAGAATGGATCTTATATTGATATATGCTTTATTTATTGTCGGTAATTATGTGTGAAATAGAATATCAGATAAATGTTTACCTCTGTTAGTCTCACAAATGCGAGCCCTTTTGAGCATAATTTTTATTACATTCTCACACACTTCACGCGGTATTTCATTAATTTTATCACGAATATTTTGTTTGAGCTGCTCCAGCGTTTTTAGTTTGTTTAACCTTGCTTTTCAGATATCCCCAAAAAGAAGTCTGGAGCAGTCAAATCAGGCGACCATGGAGGCAAATTAACATCATTATTTCTTTAAATAACTTGTAGTGGAAAGAGGTCTTGGAGTAATTTCATTGTAATTCTGGCTGTATGCGATCTGGCACCGTTTTGTTGATACCACATGTTAACCAAACCCAAAGCATACAGTTGTGGCATTAAAAAGTTTTCAATCATATCACGATATCGCTCCCTTTTGATAGTTACCGTTGCGCCGTTTTCAGTTTCAAAAAAGTAAGGTCCAATGATTCCTCTTGACCAAATTGCTTCATCACTTATTATGATTTTTTCATGAAAACCGGGGTTCTCATGGGTGAGCTGTAATATCCTATTGGCATATGAACGGTAACTTTCTCATCGTCATAGTAATCGATGACTGATTTTGATAAAATGTTTTAACGAACGTTGGCTTATAGGTATGATGGTTATATTTTAACATAGCTAAAATAAAGATTTTTAAAGGAAACCCAATAAATGTACTTGTGCATGGCCAATGAATTTATTTTAGAATATATGACACACATATATGCACATGATGTAAAGTGCCTAAAAAATAGATTTTCAATTACATGTCAAGAAACAAAACTAAAAGTTGATAAGAGGTTGGAGTAAAATTTATTTAAGTGTAAAAAAAACGAAAACATTTTATAGACCCAATAAAAACCAAAAGCCTTAAATAATATTTGACAATTGTATTTTTCCATCCCTGGGAGAACCTCGTAACAACGTTTTTTTTTTAAATTTTGATCATTAGTGAATTAAATATTTAAAGACATCCCTCAGTTTCTAGGTCAATGATCTCACAAATATCAAGGGCTTAGGGTTACATATATGTAAAGTTCGCCCAGAGATCTCTGACTACAAATAACACTTTTAAGCCTGCGCCGTTAAAGCAACAAAAACATAATTTAATTTAACCTATAAAATTTTAATAAATATGTATATTTTAGTGTTTTGCTTTATATGTCTAGTCATTTTCTTTTTAATTTTTATTTTTGCAATATTTTAGAAAGTATATTTCTTTATGTCACTATCACTGGAAACATCAGCAGTAACAGCAGCAACAACAACAACAACATTTTTCTTTATCACCACAATATAATACAAGAAACAGGGGAGATGAAAATGGATAAAATCCTTTATACTAATATTTTTTTCCATTGCACTGCGCTGCACATAATTTGTTCCTTGTTTTTTTATACTTAAAATAAAAAAAAAAACCTAAAATAAAAATCAAGCAAAATGGTTTTTTAATTTAAATGCATTTAAACAACTGTCAGTTTGTATCAGAAATTCAACACTAAATGTAGTTAAATTTTAAAAATAACGGATAAAAAGAAAATTATAGTCATCATTAATTTTAAAGTGCTTAAGAATATAAAAAATATAAGTTATGAAATAAAGGAAGATTATTTGTTTCTTTAAATAAAAAAAAGTAAAAACAAATAAAAAAAAAAATTTTAATTAAATTTTAATTGAGTATTAATTGTTTATACTTACAAAAAAAAAACAACATAGAATTAATTGTTATATAATCATGTAATCATTTTTTTTATTAAATAAAATTAATATTTGCTGGCAGTGTCAAAATTAAATAAAAAATATAATTTTTGTTTAATTGGAAATTTTTTTTCAAAATTAAGAAATATATTTTGGTGAGTTTCTTATATAAAAAAAAATATTTTATAAGGTTAAAAAAAAATTAATTAATTAATTTTCGTGCTCGAGCTGCTTAAAATTGAAAAAAATAGATATTTTCTAGGAGTGTCAAAATTAATAAAAAAAAGATTTAAAAGATTTTTTTTAATTTGCAATTTTTATTTAATTTAGAAATTAAATATTGGTGAGTTGTTTAAAAAAAATATTTAAAAAAATATTATTTCCTTAAAGGACGAAATTTTTTTGTTAAGGGCTATTTAGAATTTTTTTAATTATCTTAACCTGGTTAGGGAGTATGCACCAACAACACCTTTATAACATTAAAAAGCTATATTGTAAGCCTCATATTTTTAACAATTTTAAAACTTGATAAAATATTACAAAAACAAATCTTTCTAAGTATAATTAAGGAAATTATTTTGTAGCGTTAACAAAGTATATATGAGTTCGTTATTTTGTTGGTGATTTTTGTATATTTTTAAAAGTACGAGTCAAGAAAAATAAAGCTAAGGACCATTGGATATCGACCTTAATTGAGGTCAAACGTCAACTAGGTGGACAAAAATTTTGTCATTAAACTTTGTTTGCTTTTTCAGACTTTATTTGAAAATTTAAAGTAGATTTTCAATGCTGATTTTGTATCATTTAAAAAGTCTGTTTTTATATAATAGCAAATTTAAAATTGTTTATGAATATGACTCTATGACTCTAGAAGTTTTAAATTTAGGGCTGTTGATCCAAAATTAAAAAAGAACAGTGTGTACCTTTCTAATTATATAGCCTTTTCAAATTTTTCCTCTTCATAAATCTAAAAAACAAGTAAAAGCGCTATATTCCACTGTGCCGAATCTTAGATACCCTTTACCTTGGGCTTCTGAAATCCCAAAACTTTTTTTTGTTTTTATCGGTTTTTTATTTATGAAATATTTCTAGTTTTTAAATTGGAGTCGGTGCTATATTTTAACCCTCTTGATTAGGGCAGCTGAAGGGGGTTTTACCCTAATTTTTTTCAAATTTTGAAGCGAATTTTTTTTGGAAACCCTCCTAAGGCGTGGAGATGGGGTAAGTATGTTCTAGGAATATGTTTGGGAAACTAATGAGGGTCGTTCCTACACTTTATTTCTCTAAGGCCGACTCAGAGGAAGTTTTGGGCATTTTTACATTAATTTTGTAATGTTTGTATGACAGCCACAGTAGGCGACGGAGATAGAGGGTAAGTATGTTCCAGGAATATGTTTGCGGGGGAAAACTAATGGAGGCTGTGACAAATTTTATTCCTCTAGGAGTGACTCCGGGGAAGTTGTATGAGTTTTTACCCTACTTTTTTTTAATTTTGTATGGCAACCCCTTTTAGGGCGTGGAGATAGGGGGTAGGTATGCTCTAAGAATATATTTTAGAGGAGAAACTAATGGGGGTCGATCATACTCTTTATTTCTCTAAAGCCGACTCTGGGGAAGTTATGGGCGTTTTTTTGTTAATTTTGTATCGCAACCCCCTTAGGCGATGGAGATAGGGGGCCAAAATTTTCTAGTTATATGTTTAGGAGGGAAAGCTAATGGGGGTCTGCTATAAATTTTATTCTTCTAGAGGCGGGTAATTTGTAAGGTGTTTATCTTTTTTTATATTTTGTATGTCAACCCTCTTAGGGCGCGTAGAGTTAGATATTTTTCTAGGAATATGTTTGAGAGGTGAAACTAATGGGGGCCGTGTCTACACTTTATTGCTCTAAGGCCGACTCTAAAGAAGTTGTGGGCATTTTTACATAATTTTTGTAAATTTTGTATGGTAACCCTATCAAGTGATGGTGATAGGGGGTAAGTATTTTGTAAGAATACGTTTGGGAGGAAAAACTAATGCGGGTCTGTGATACATTTTATGCCTCTAGGGGCAAATCAGGAAAAGTTGTAAGAGTTTGTGCCCCATTTTTTAAAATTTTGTATGAGAACCATGTAAGGAGCTGGAGATAGAGTGTAAGTATGTTACACAAAAATGTTTGAGAGAAAAAATTAATTGGGGTCGGTCTTACATTTTACCTTTGTAGGAGAACCCTGGAAGCTGTGGGAGCGATTTGAAAATAATTTTACAAAAATTAATTTTGTATAGCAACCCTGCTAGGGGACGGAGATAAGGTGTAAATATATTGAAAAAAAATTTTCGTGGGGAAAAATTAATGGGAATCGGTCTTACATTGCACATTGTACGGAGCAACTCCGGGGCAGTTGTAGAGGTTTTTATGTACAAATTTTAGAGAAATAAACAGTGGTCTCTTATCGGGCGATTTTGCTGGATTTTAATACCGATTTTCTCGCAAATATTTCTGATAGTTTAATATCACGTATGGGTCTATGCAAGCTAATGGGGCTTCAGCAAGTTGGTTTCAACCATAACACGGACAGATGGACATAGCTAAATCGACTTTCCTATCTATAAGGATATATGTACATACTTTATGGGGTCGCAAAGAAGATACAAACGGAATGGCAAACTAATTTATACCTTTATCACTTATGTGAAGGGTAATATAACAGTGTGCTTTCGAACCTGATTGAGGGTAAAAGTCATACAGAACTAAATTTATTTTCAATACATATATTAATTTAAAAAGATAATATAAATTATTATTGTATAGAAAGCCATACAAAATTTTACTTGTTAATGCTGATAGCACTCCTTGCATTCAGAATTCTGTTTTAAAAAGTAAAAAAAAAATCATAATTGTTTTTTGTCCAATTAAGCATCGGTTACTGATTATACTTACTTAAAAAAAATATTATTTTTAGTACAAAAAATGTCCTTGTCTGACTTCATTTAAATCTTGGCTAAAACCCTATCCTTTCCTACCCATTGTGCATACAGTTAAACCAACATTATTGTGTCACTTAAATGACGAGCTTCTTCTCAATTAAACAACTTATACCAGTTATGTGTGTAATAGTAGTGTATTAGGATGTTTTCGTTTACCCAGATTTCATTTGGTATTACAACAAAAGAGCATACCTATACATGCACACATACACAGGCTACTTAACAGTTTCTTTGTTGTTCTTGCTGCTGTTTTTGTAGGTTCCTTTTTAAAGTGGTTTTAATTGTGAATTAAGTCGCTATTGTAATAAGAGATATAAAAAAGTAAACAACAACCTAGTGAAGGTGTATGACGTTCAAAGATGATAACTGACTGTACGACAAATTTCAAGCCAAGAATGTACTTATATACATATGTGTGTATGTGCACCACATGTGCAGCTATTTTAAGTGACTGTTGTACGATTTGTGTTAATGTAAATTCCGTATATACTTTCATCTCTTAAATTGAATATTTTTAAAATAAAAAAATGCACAATTTAATATTGCAATGACGAGCCTAGCCGCCAAGGTAATTACAAATGACAATGATTTCCTATTGTTGTTGTCTATTGTGGTAAACATAAGTGTTTTCCTGAAGTTTTTTTTTAAAGGCAATAATAACAACAAGGAATATGGATTTAAAAATAGATATTAACTACAATGTTAAAGTCAATGTTAATGGCAAGGTAAAATTAAATAATTCTTTAAGTTATTTAATATTGAGACAACATTTTGCATTTAAGGAAACATTGTAGCAAATGATAAATATCTGAATTTAATAAAAGGCCACATGTGTTGTAAATTAAATATATTTATTTACCGGTTAAGTAAAATAAAAATATTTATTTACATTTACACAAAAAACGAAACAAAAAACTTTACGTAATCAAGCCGTAGGGGTGTCAAAATACGGATTTTGTTAAACCAAGTACAAAATTTCCTAAGCCAAGTAGGATTTATTTAATACGAATTTCTTACTTTTAGTAATATTAAAGTTAAAAAAGGATTGATTAAAGTTTAAAACCGTACTTGACATAACCTTAAAAAGGATTGTTCTAATCGTGAAAGGGATTAATCTAAAAATAAAATGTAATTTTTTCGACTTACCGAGCTTTATTAAAGAAAAAGAATTTTATTTCTATTGTATTATATTTCTATTTTGTAGATATTTATTATAATTAAAATTTTCTTTTGTATACTGCTATAGCTGGGACTTAAATCAGGGACTCTCCACACTGCAGCACCAACGCACCACCTCTAGGGTACCGATACACTTTGTTTTCAAATGTAAAATAATATATTAAAACAACAAGTTTTTTTCTGCTTAATTTGTTAAAGCAATCTGAATAGGCTTGATTTAAAAAAATCTAAGTACAGAAATTACTTAAAAACTTTGAGTATGATTTTGGATAAATTCAAGAATAAAATTTTGATTTTAGAATGTGTTTTTTCTTTCTGTTTATGCATAAACAATATTAAAATTTTTTTAAACGAAATTGTTACAAAAAAAAAAACAGTTTAAATTAGTTTTTTAAGTTAATTTTAAATTAAAATTTTTTTATGGAAATACCCTTAAGGTTTAATTGATTTCAAAATAAATAAATACGTTTGGATTGTTAAGAAACATTAATTGCATTCGAGGCGTATGAGCAATATTAATTTTTATTTGTGCCCTGGTGCGTATACGTACACGTGGAATACGTAAAATTTTTTTTGAGAACTTAGTGGTATATAGATGTTGGTCTATTTATAACGAGAGTTTTCGCAATTTTTGCCTCCCTTTCTGTTTTCCTGTCTGTCTGTCCATCCGTCTTACCTTAAGACTTTCCACGAAAAATAGTGCCTTTTTATGCATGAATTTAAATTACATTGGGGATGCAGATGCTTTGACAACTATGTTTATTTACTTACTTACGACATTTTACTCAGCTAAAATATATATCTGGCCAAAAGAGAAAAGTTAAAACGTGAAATCGAAAGTAATCTTTACTTTCAGTTTTTAAACAAATGAAATAATTTACATATTTCATATGGCTTCTATACAAATATTTTTTCGGAATAAGCTTTATCGATATATATAAATACATATAAATATAAATATAATTCTATGCCTACAAAATATTTCATTTGTTCAAGAAATTATACCACAAATCGGTTTATTATTTCATGATAAGTCCACATTTTTAAGCTAAAGTTGCTCTTGGTATATGCCAACAGTTTATGCTTACTAATGGCAGTTTGTTTCCCTAGCCATGAAAGAATGCCTAAGAAAAACCCTTTAATGAAATGTGACGAGTGTGACATTTTTATCAAAGCGTCAAAAAGCAAAGCAGATTATTCAGTATATGTATGTATATATCAAACTCTTGCAAAATTAAAAAAAGAAAATATGTACCAAATTATTTATATTTCAATCATTTTCGTTCTTTTTGAGACATAAATTTATCGATTTTTTTTAAAAAGAAAAAAAATGAATTTTACCCGATTTGGGCCATTTTACGTTGAATTCACCATATATGTAAATTGAAACAATAATTTATTCGCAGCACGGGCATCCTGGAAGCTGTAGGAGGGGGATTTTTTACAATTTTACAAACTTTGTATTGGAGCCCTCTAACGCGATTAGGATAAGAGGTAATACTTTGGGAAAGTTACGGGCGTTCTTACATCATTTTTGTAAATTTTGTAGGGTGATTCCGATAGGGGGTAAGTATGTTCCTCAAAAATGTTTGGCAGAAAGGTTATTTGGGGTCGGTCTTATATTTGACCTTTGGTTGGAGGGCCCTGGGAGCTGTGGGAGCGCTTTAAAAAATTAAAACAATTAACCTTTGTATGGCAACCCTGTTAGGGGACAGAAATAGAGTGCAAGTATGTTCCACAAAAATTTTTCTGAAAAAAAATAATTGGAGTGAGTGCTATATTGCATCCGTGTACGGGCAACTTCTGGGCAGCTGTAGAGGTTTTTATGTAAAAATTTTTAAGAAACAAACAGAATAAGTCTTGGTTTTTCGCTTTTATCTCGGTCAGTTATGAGGCAATTTTTCTAAATTTCGATTACAATTTCTCGGTATATTTTTAAAAGTTTGGTATCACTTAGGGGTCTATGCGACATTGAAGGACTTTAAAAAGGTGATTTCAACCATAGCACAGACAGGCCGCTAGACGGATATAGCTAAATCGACTTCCCTATCTATAGGGATCAAAAAAGTATATACTTTATGGGGTCGCAGATGGATATTAAAGAAATTACAAACGGAATGATAAACTTACATATACCATTACCGCTAATGTGAAGGGTATAATAAACTATATAAAAATATTTGTGTGAGTAACTAAAAAAACCTACAATGCATTAGTATGAAAATAACACGTTATGACATGTTTACAATCTCTGAGGAAAATAGCATTAAGAGCTGTTAATGTACAACACACGGATTTTTTATTTGGAAAAATTTTTACTAGAAACGGTTTATTGATTCAAAAGATTTGCATGGAGAGAGCGCCAAAAGAGAGTATAAATTTTTTTTTTTCAAAGCAAGTTATATTTTTTCTTGCAACAATTTTTTTAATCAGCTGTATTGTGTTTACGCTTTCTAAAAAAAGTTTAAAATAACAAAATAAAATTACTTGCAAACTTTGGCTGGTAAAGTGTTCATTTGTTTCTTAATACTTTTGAGAGCAGTTTTGTTGAATTTGTTTTTAATCTCGTTGCAAGTATTTTTTGGAAAAATAATAGAATCCACTTTTAGGCTTTTGGTTCTCAAGTGTGATAGTGTAGATACCAAATATGACGCAGAAGGATTACACAACCAGATACAAAATAATTATATTTTGCTTTAAAAAAATCCAATGATAATCTTAAGACTTGTAGAATAGTTTAATGACTCCTATAACAAGATTTTTTCTAACAAAGAAATTTTTAGAAATTGTCATTAGAATGACATCTCGTTTTAACATATAATATGCATGTACAAATCAAAGTAAATACTTACGCACATATGCTCATATCTATTACATTTGCTTTTTTTTACTTTTAGCCATGTTTGCCCAAATCTTCCTCTTTATACTACTTTCAATAAGTCTGGAACAATTATCACATGCAGAATTTCAGTAAGTTTAAATATAAACACTTTACCAAACGTCATTAAATACTTAGAAATTCTTTGTCGTTTGCCTAATCAGGCATAGCTTAGAAATAACAGATATTCTGCCAGAAGATATAAAACGTTACGACAAAATGCGGCCACCTAAGAAGGAGGGGCAGCCAACCATAGTCTACTTTCATGTTACGGTCATGGGCTTGGATTCAATCGATGAAAATTCAATGACCTATGTGGCCGATATATTCTTTGCGCAGACATGGAAAGATCATCGTTTGCGACTGCCAGAGAATATGACACAGGAATATCGTTTGCTCGAAGTAGATTGGCTGAAACGTTTATGGCGTCCAGATTCGTTTTTCAAAAATGCCAAATCAGTGACATTTCAAACAATGACTATACCGAATCACTATATGTGGTTGTACAAGGATAAAACTATTTTGTATATGGTTAAGCTAACTCTAAAGCTCTCATGTATTATGAATTTCGCCATTTATCCACACGACACCCAGGAATGTAAGCTGCAAATGGAAAGTTGTAAGTATCAGTTAAAAGGGAGTTGGAGTGAAGAAAAATGTTTTCTAAGAATATAATATATTTAAATTATTTCAGTGTCCCATACCACAGATGATATGATATTTCAATGGGATCCCACTACACCTTTGGTGGTGGACGAAAATATCGAACTGCCCCAGGTGGCACTGATACATAATGAAACGGCCGATTGTACACAGGTCTATTCTACCGGTAATTTCACTTGCTTAGAGGTGGTATTCACTTTAAAGAGACGTCTCGTCTACTATGTCTTCAATACCTATATACCCACTTGTATGATTGTGATAATGTCTTGGGTGTCATTTTGGATTAAACCAGAAGCTGCTCCAGCACGTGTAACGCTAGGAGTCACCTCTCTACTTACCTTATCAACTCAGCATGCGAAATCGCAATCATCACTGCCACCCGTATCATATTTAAAAGCGGTAGATGCCTTTATGTCCGTGTGTACGGTTTTCGTGTTTATGGCCTTAATGGAGTATTGTCTTATTAATATTGTGCTTAGTGATACGCCCATACCAAAGCCAATAGCTTATCCCCCTAAGCCAAAGCCAGAGGAAGCTAAGAAAGAAGAGCCAAAACCAGAACCACCCCCACCACCCTCACATCCACCGCTAACCGATGAGAAAATCGAGAAAATTTTCGATGAAATGACAAAAAACAAAAGGGTAAGTCTAGGGGGTAATAACTTTGTAGGGTTTGGAGTATACTTTTAGGAGTAAATACAACTATAAAGCTTTTGTCCTTTATACCAAGGACTCTAATAATTATGTCAAAAAAATCATATATTTTTGTAATAATTTTTAATTAAAAATTATGTTTAATGGCATCAAGCTGGTGTGCTTGGCTTGACTCTCCAAAAGTTCCTTGTGGTTGCTAATTATTTTTTTTAATTCCAAAATACATAATAATCATATTTGGTCCCTGGTTCATATACATGTTATTTTTAGACTTTCTGGAAATATCTGACCGCCTGTGTTTTAAATTTTTCGAAACGTATAGAAATTAATTTTTCCTACCGCATGGAAATTAAGCAAATTTGTGTTTATAAAAACAAACACATTAAGTGCGCAAAACACAAAAGTTTATTAAATGAATTTTCTATAAAGGATTTTACTTAATAAACCTTAAATAATATTGTAAAATCACTTATGAATAATAATGTTGTACCTTAAATATTATATGTTTGTGTTTTATCTATTTGTTTTATCAATTTGCAGTCACATTTGGGACATAGCCATACAACACGTCGCGTTATGCGCCCACCGCTAGATGCAGACGGTCCTTGGATTCCTCGCCAAGAGTCCTGCATCATTTTAACTCCGAAAATTGCTCCTCCGCCACCACAACCTAAGCCCGCTGAACCTGAGCCACCTAAGCCGAAACTTACACCCCAACAGGAACGTCTTAAGCGAGCCATTTACATAGATCGCACTTCTCGTGTTGCATTTCCAGCTTTATTTGCCTCTCTGAATGCCATTTATTGGATAGTGTTTTATGAATATCTTTAAGGGGCTTAAGATATTTTTCATGCTGTTTTATAAAATTAAATAATTTAAAAGTTCTAAAATAAACAAACAACAAAAAATATAATTTCGTATTAGTTATTAGGTTAATTGGTTGATATAATATTGTGATAAGTTTTTTTTTATTAAATAAATAATAACATTCAAAAGGTTTAAGTATTTCCCTCACTTTAGCCGAGTGGAGTACATTTTCGAAACCCGCTACAGTTTCTCGTCAGCATCTAAGCGTTGGTAGTAAATATCTACTATTTTAAAAAGACAGAATAGGAACAAGGAAAAATTTTAAAAAACTATATAATGAAGTTGTTGTATATATTAATTTGTTTAAAATATTATATAAAATCTTGAACTGTAGATCAAATATGTAAAAAAGTGTTGTCAAAAATTAGAAAAATTTTGATTATTAACATGTTGAATATTTAATATTATATAATTATGAATAAAAAACCTAAAAAATAATACAAACAAGTTAATATAATTTGTTAAAAAGCCTTCTGTTTTGTAAAAGTTAAAAAAAGACAAATTTGTAAATATTATTTTAAGCAAAAAAAAAAAAAAAAAGTGCATTAGTTGTAAACAGTAAACAGCTATTAAGAAAATACACAAAAAATATTTGTTTATGTTTTTGAAATCCAAGTCCAGATTCACATTAATCAATTTTAATTGCAGCAATTTTGAGTTTTACTCGTTCGTATGTAACTAGTTAGAATTGTCAAACGACATAAATAAAAAACTCAAGTCAAAAAAATTTACCTTTGATAGTTGCACTATACATTAAAAATTGTGTTTTATTTTATAATTTATTTAAGATATTTTAATAAATAAAAATATTTTAAGCATAAAAATAAGTAATTATAATTAAAAAATTTAGCTAAATTGTATGTCAGTTAAATTATAAAGGAAATGTTTTAACAACGAATCACTGGAATCTGTTTGATTTTTAAATTAGTAATTATATACAAAAGTAAGTATATGGGGAATTTCATGTCAAGTGACCCAAATTTTAAAACCGATGTCTTTCGATTGGAAAAAAATTTGGACCAAAGTAAGTTCTCGCAGAGAGTAGTTTAGACACAAATTTTTAACATTATCGGTCAAGAACTCTTTGAGCTAGAGAGGTTTTTTAAAAATATCCCACTCGCATCCCACTAAGCGAACTCCAAGCTCTTACAAGAAAAAACCTAAGCTTTCTTTTGAGCAAAAAAATGGGCATATTTCGAAAAAAAAATTTTTTTTCTAATTATTTCATAAAAAATATAAAAACATTTTTTTTTTAATATTAAAAATATTTTTTTCTGAAAGATTGAAAAAAAAGCTATCGAAACTATTTGGGACGAATTTTGTTAAAAGCAAAAGGTAATAAACTACATGAATGAGAAAAAAACCCTGTATTTGCTGAAAACGTTAAATTTTGAACCTCTCTAGATCAGAGAGTTCTTAACCGATCGTGTTAAAAAATTGTGTCTAAACTACTCTCTGCAAGAACTTACTTTGATCTAAATTTCTTTCCAATCGAAAGGCATCGGTTTTAAAAGTTGGGTCACTTGACATGAAATCCCCCACATATGTTTTTCATAATTTTTTTTAAATGGATACCATATATTGCGACCTCTGAAAAAAATCATTCATCATTCACTTTTTTTTGAAAAACGACGTTTTGTTTTACATATTTAAGGGGAGTTTTTCATATATAAAATACATTTTAAGAGGGTTAGTTGTAAAATGAACTGTCCTATTGCACATTATTTTTAATTTAAACACCATTGACGCTAAGGCAACCCCACTTAATAACTTAATTTTATTTCAAAATATTTTAATTAATTCCCGAAATCTAAATTGTATTCAGCGATGAGTCCAATTTTTTTAACCGGTTCATAAATAAAAAAAAAAATAGCGGCATATGGGGTAAGAGCAATCTGCATTAGACCCTTCAGCAAAAAAAAAAAAAAAAACACTATTTGAAAATTTTTTTTTAAAATAATACGGCCAGCAGTGCTTAAAAAAGTGACCTAAAGTATTGTTCTTCTAAATTTAAAAACAAAATTTAATTAAGATGCAAAATTTACTGTATTATTTCATTTTTAAGATCTTTCAGACTTGGAAACACTCTTCAAAAGTGCTTTTTTTAATATGGTAGCACTGCCTTTAGTTTTTGTACATTGCTCAGGCTTGGTTCCCTCATTTTCTAGCCTAAATGTGTGCAAACAATTAAGTCATTAATTAATTTCCTGATATGCTACAAAAATGATAAGTAAATTTCATATAACAACAGCATGTTGTAGTTAAAAATTCACATTTAAAGCATTTTTTAGACGAAACAACTACCACTCTTAGTACATAATAATAATAAAAAAATCAAAAGTCTTATAAACTTTAAGATAAAAAAATTTACATAATACAATCTCTTTTTTAAGGGCAAAATATTTTTAAATAAATTCAAAGAAGGCTTGCTTATTTAGTACATATCGTCACCGTAATATAAAAAGACCCTTGTTTGCATTTTTTTATAAGCCCAAATTTTCGTTTATTACGATAGACGGTCTGCTCATACATATATCACAGTAAGCCAAACACAACTCGACTTAAAAAATTCGAGTAAGGTCCTTTCTAAATTAAGGTAACTCAGAGAAAATTATAGATTTTGAAACACAATTTTAAAAATGTTTCTTAACCTTTCTCCCAAACATATGTACATACATATACCAACACATTTATAAACATACATACATGCATGTAAAAGGTCCCAACGCTTTGTTGATAAACAAACCGATACAACAACAAAATCAATCCAGAATAGTAAGCAACACATGTCTTTAATAATAAACAGAGGAACAATTTTAGGCGCATGCCAGCTAAACCAAGAAAAGAGGCTGTTTTAATAAAGAGAGTACTGTCAAAATGACAAGAGTATATAAGAAAAAAAAAGTTATTGATTTTTCATCAACTTAAACAAGAAACTGACATTAAGTAGAAATTCTTGTTGCATATAGTGTGGGGAAAACTTAAAAATATAAACAAAAATTAATTGCATACTTTTAGTAAAAACATTTTAACAAAATAAAGCCTAAATTTTTGGAGCTTTAGTTATAGCTTATGTAGTTAAAAGAGAAAAAAGGAGAATATAACGAAAATAACTCATACAAAGAGGAAAAATTGCGTTGTTTGTTAGCAGCAAATCACTTCTTTTCCGGCTATGATAAATATGCGACCATATGTGCCCTCAAACCATATCGCCATACGCGATTCCATTGACGAAGACATAAGCGATGATGTAGATGATGAAGTATTTATTAAGGATTCAAAAAAAACATCAAAGGTATGTATTTCGTATTTTCAAGCTTGAACAATAATATGAACTTTGTGTTCCCAGATGAGGGAGGAAAAGGGTCTTAAGCGGCCCCTTATGGCTCCTCGACGTAAAAATGGTAACTCGCACAACTCTATACCCATAATGAAGAAACATCGTCGTTGCTGTTGGCGCTGCTGTGAACCTTTTTGCTATGGTTTAGCAATTTTGACCGTCATCATAGCCTTAATTAGCTTAATAGCTTTAATTCTCACCATGGTTCCGGTTTCAATGCAAAAAATCAAATTCTGGTTTAATCATCAGAAGATCTCATCCCCCATACCAATGGGTACAAATGATGGCCAGAAGTCCTATGGTGACAGTATGGGCAGTGAATTCGTGCCTTGCACCCAGATTAGTGTACAAAAGCTGTGGTCTCGCACCTTTCCGCGCATGAACAGTGAAAGTCCCTTGCGTAAGGCTGATCTAAATGGTGACGATGTGTCGGATATAATTTTTGGATTTGGTGTTGATGACAATATACAGTACGAGGGTTACCCGCTCCCAAAATGCAAGAGCCCGTTTCAGGGGGACGAGATTCCCTGTGAGGGTGGGGTTATAGCGGTAAATGGTATCAACGGGGATTTACTGTGGCAAACTTGGAGTGTGGCCAATGTATTTTCTTTGTTGTGTACGGTAGACATAAATCAGGATGGATATCCAGATTGTGTGGCGGCCGGCAGATTAGGAGTAAAATAAATGCTAATCTTTGTTAAAACTTTTAAAAATAATTTGATATTTAATTTTAGATGATTTTTGCCATTAACGGTCGTAATGGCAATAATATTTGGGAGTTCCGCGAATTGGAGGTAGAAACTAATTCTCCTATAGTAATGGACCTCTATACGATTAATATAGTACGTGATTTGGATGGTGATGAAATTTCCGAAATATTGGCCGTACATCTGGAAGAACGTGAAGAGTCTAAGGCTGGTCATATTAAATTAATATCGGGTAAAACGGGGAAAGTTATACGCACTACACCGACACCTTTCAAAGAGGAAGTTTTTGTGCCAATTCAAATTATAACCAAAGATGATGGCACCGAACTATTACTTACTATAACAGGCGGTCAAAATACTGCCGGTGGAGTCTACACCATTCGCTTACTGTCCCTAATGAAGTTTACTAGTGAAAAAGAGTTTACTCCCCTCTATCAGCATAAATATTCTGGTTTAATGGTACCATCTATATTAACAGACATAACCGGTGATAATGTGGTTGATATTGTAGTTTCATCTTTCAATTCCACCGTCATGGCATTTGATGGCCATAATTTTACAATGTTGTGGAACTTTACTTTCCCCTCAAGTGAAAGTGTTAGTGCTATAGTACCGGGCCACTTTAACCATGACAATGTCACCGATTTTATGGTAAAATATAATACTGGGCCAGGATTTCCAGTATACTATTATTCACAGACTACAATATTGGATGGAAGAAATGGAAAACCTTTGCTCGGCGCCATGATGACAGATTCGGGTGGTTCGAATAGTTTGTTAGGTGGGGTCTCAATATCGCAAACATTCGGAGGAGATTTCTTTTTGCATTGGCAAACCCAATGTCGAGATAAATATGATGCAAAGGATGCTTATGAATTTATGCCAGGTAAAGAGAAAGTGATAAGAGAACATTGCGTTAATATAACAAAATAATTCGTCAATATAGCAACATAGCTTCATACATAAAGATGCAATTTTATTAGAGAATTTAAGAAGCTTAAATTAGAAAATGGCAAAATTTGTTTAGCTTAAAATATACCAAGGGTTTCTGCTTAAATTAATTTATCTTTTTACAGACAGCGACATTATTCTGCAGGCCCGTGCCGATACTTGCCGTTTGCGATATAACACCTCTAGTATAGTAAAATTATATGCCATAGCACGTCATATAGAACCCCCAGGAGCAGTATTATTTAGCACAGGTAGAATTTCTCTTTTTTTCTTAATTTAAATAAATTTTCAATCTAATAACTTTCAATTTTTAATATTCAGATGATTTAGAAGTTCATTTAAATCGCACACAAAACAATAATTTTTTCACGGCACACAAAACTCCAAAGTCGCCTTTAAAACATCCTAAACTATTGAAAAAGCTTTTAGCCAGCAAGGAGCTATTGGAAAAAGTTGCGGCGGCCGAAAATTTGGAAAATTTTGAAAGAACAAAAACCCAATTTAGAGAGGAAACAGCACGCAATCGCCATTTATCTCCTGAACTAATGCAAATAGCTTTAGAGAAAAATGAGGCACCTATAGAGGATGCTTATAGTGCGCTTAAGCAAATAAATTCACCGTTTTATGGGGGAGCTGGCTATAGAGGCAACTCGCCAAACTTACGGGAATATGTAAGTCTAAACTATATCATGTAATAAAATTTCTTATTTAATTCGTACTTTTAGCAAAAGGATTACGATATCATTGAAACGCAAAGGCTACCTGAGGATTATGAAAACGTCTATGCTGATAGTGAAGTGCCACAAATAGTCCCAGCTAATGAGCATCCTATACGCCTACGAACAAAATATCCTGGCAATCGAGACATACGCAGTGATGTGTTTGCCTTTGAGAGTGAATTAAATTTTACCAATAATCTTCCTGCAGATTCTCAGAACAAGCTCGAAAAAGTTGAACCGTTGAGCTTATGGGATCTAGAGAGAGAGAAAGAGGAGAGAGATGCTTCGAAAAAGCAAGAGCAGCAGCAAACAACGGATTTTACAGATCAACAACAGCAACAAATGAACAATTCCCAAATTGAAGATTTAATTGAAGGCGTTGCTACAGAAAAACGCAGTATAAGAGAAGAAAGGGCGGGGATCGAAAATGATGAATGGTTTTTGGCTTCAATATCATCGACGGGAGTTCTAATGAAACCACTAAATAATACCAGATCATCAATAGATTTTGCATTTGTTTTAA
The DNA here is from genome assembly GCA_963583895.1 of Melanophora roralis. NCBI lineage: Eukaryota > Metazoa > Arthropoda > Insecta > Diptera > Rhinophoridae > Melanophora > Melanophora roralis. The sequence continues at coordinate 120,646,726 of OY757187.1, forward strand.
ATATACGAGAATCCGAGGCCTATCCACCATTATTTAAGCCACAAGACCTGAATTGTATTGAAGAAAAAATAAGTGCTTATAAAAGTAAGTTATATTTGTAGGATTTACATATGCGTTTATGGAATAGTTTTTCAATTTTATTTAAAAACTTTTAGGTTACACAAAGGAAAACCAACGGACCTTGCGTAAACAATTCCTTAAACAATGTCTGAATGAGCGTTTAGTAAATGCTATTCCCGAACTACCAAAATACGAATCGCAGCTGGTGGTAACCCGTTTAAGTATTGCTTGTACATGTCGCTCCCTACAACCGGGTGAAGTGTGCTCGGAATTAGATGATATTAAACAACAAAAATGGACGGAATTTATGGGTAATGATGGCAATGGATTTTATAAAAATTAAAAAAAAAATTTTTAATGAAAACAGGCCAAATGTGTTACAGTTTAAAAGAACACTATACAAACGAAAGGTTGAATAATGTTAATTACATACACTTGAACATACATAGCTAAAAACTTATAAATATTATAACTTTATTTAAACAATATTAGTTTTTTTAAATGCACAACTTTTCTGTTTATTTTTTTTTTATTATAATTAAATTAACAAAAAGCACAATATTTTATTAAGTATTTAACTAAAATATTTACAGATATTATTTGCACATAAACCACTTTACTTAAATTTTTTATAAAAAAATTGTTAATTTTTTTAATTATGATATATATTACATATATGTATGTTGTAATTTACTTAACTTTATTTGCTTTCTAAATACATTTCCTTATATTTTACAAAGAGCAGCATTTATTTTACTATAATTAACTTATTATTTAATAAAAGGATATAAAATATATAATGATTTTTTAAATATGTAAACAATAATATACCTGGTAATAAAAAACTTGTGACTAAAAAAATTTTCAAGATAAGGTCGTTTTGTATTAAAACAAAGTAAAACTTTTTTTATTTAAAACAAAACCAGCCTTGAAACATCTTTAATATATTTATTAATAAATTTTTGTAAAGAATGCTTTATAATACCTTAAAATATAACGGATATTCTTATATTGTGATTGAGTATATGCTAACACTTTCCAGTGATTGATTGCATTTAAGAAAAAGCTTTAATGTCAATTTGTCAAAAAGGCATTTTTTAAAGTTCTTCCTCCGCTAAGCCTGTGCCGGATTTTCTTAACCAAAAAGGTTAAGCGCGAGTTTTTTTTGCAAATATTTCCGCAAATAAATAATATTTAAGTAATTAATACGTTTTAAATGTAAACAACACAAGAAAGTAAAACAAGCGCAATGGGTATTTTAGAAAAAATTGCTGAAATTGAAAGAGAAATTGCCAGAACACAAAAAAATAAAGGTAAAGACAAACGTAATGAGGTGGCCTCTTTATAAATTTTTTTTTTAACTTCTAGCCACTGAATATCATTTGGGGTTGTTAAAGGCTAAATTAGCTAAATATCGTTCGCAATTGTTAGAGCCTTCAAAAAAGGGTGAAAAAGGTGAAGGTTTTGATGTGTTAAAGAGTGGCGATGCCAGGGTTGCATTGATTGGCTTCCCATCTGTGGGTAAGTCGACGCTGTTGTCGACATTAACAAAAACAGAATCAGAAGCGGCCAACTATGAATTTACAACCTTAACCTGTATTCCCGGAGTGATTGAGTATAAAGGTGCAAATATACAACTGCTGGACTTGCCGGGTATTATTGAAGGTGCTGCACAGGTCTGTTGTACCACAAGACAATTAAAAATGTTTTCCTTGTCAAACTTTTTTTTTTACTCAAAAAACTTTTTAAAAGAAGTTTATTTTTAATCTGAAAAACCTTTTCTCCTTTTAGGGTAAAGGTCGTGGTCGTCAAGTTATTGCTGTTGCACGCACAGCCGATTTAGTGCTTATGATGTTGGATGCTACTAAACCAAACGTGCATCGTGATTTGTTAGAACAAGAATTGGAGTCCGTTGGCATACGATTAAATAAACGTAAACCAAATATATACTTCAAACAAAAAAAAGGTGGCGGTTTGAGTTTCAATGCCACCTGTTCTTTAACGAATTGCAATGAGAAAATGGTACAAACAGTTTTACACTCTTTTAAAATTTTCAATGCTGAAGTTTTGTTTCGTGAAGACTGCAGCGTGGATGAGTTTATCGATGTAGTAACAGCCAACCGTGTTTATTTGCCTTGTCTTTATGTTTACAACAAAATCGATCAGATTTCTATTGAAGAAGTAGATCGTTTGGCGAGACAACCACACTCTATAGTGGTTAGTTGTAATATGAAATTAAATTTGGACTATTTGTTAGAGGCTTTATGGGAAGCCTTGCAGTTGCTAAGAGTTTATACAAAAAAGCCTGGTGCTCCTCCAGATTTTGATGACGGCTTAATTTTGAGAAAGGTATTTTTTTCACCATTTTTCTAAATGAAAACGGATTAATAATACATGTATTTTTTACTTTTAGGGAGTATCCGTGGAACATGTTTGTCATGCTATCCACCGTACTTTAGCCGCTCAATTTAAGTATGCCTTAGTTTGGGGTACCTCCACTAAGTACTCACCCCAACGTGTCGGCATTAGTCACGTAATGGCCGACGAAGATGTTATACAAGTTGTTAAAAAATGATAAACTACATTGCATTTTTGTTTCTTCTTCTAAACTTTAAACTTGTTTATTATTGGTACTTCAAATCAAAACTGCCTGTGCTTTAGAGAAAATTATTATGGGCCTTTTCTGAGCTTTGTCTTTATTAAAAATTTATATAACATAATACAAACGGGCTGCCGAATTTAAAGACTTGTTTTTTTCGTTCAAAGAATTACATCGCGTTTTAAATTTAGTTTATCGTGTTTCGGTATCAACAAATCTTTAATAGTAGAACTCAAGGAACAATAAATAATGTTATTAAGGTTCATTAATACCTTATTTAAAGTATCATCTGCATAGGTACATTTTATTTTTTTTATTTTCCTAACAAGTTAAAAGTACCAACTTTCTTTTTTCAGATTTATTAATTTAAAAGTTTAGTTGTACCTTGAATTAGGTTTTTAAAACGTTGTCCTTTATATGGGTTACTTTTTTAAAAGGAACATATCAAGAAAATATAATGTCAAGATTTACTTTCAAGTAATGCTGATTTTCAAGATTCCATTTTAAGGTAAGCTTGATATTAAATCTACTGTTATGAGAAATACACATTTAAAACATATTTAAATGCATATGTATGTGAAATTCTGTATTAGTTTTAAGTACTTTTACAAGTTTGGTTTTTTTGAGAACAAAAAAGATTTTTTAAAGTTAGAAAATTTGAAAATTCTAGGTGCTCGATTTTTTCTCTTAACCTTCGCCCCCTTCTCTTATTTTTTTTCAGATAGAAAATTATGTTTGCTAAACAAACCTACTTTATGTGTCATTTTAATTCTTTTATTTTTAATTTACTAAAAAAATATATAATGTACAAGAAAACGTGTTAAAACCATCACTTTCCAGTTTGTGTTGTTTGTCCTTTTGAAGATGATGAGTTTGAAAAAGATTTGCCAAAGTTACTTATAGCAGTAATATTCGAAAATGGTGTAGGTCCGGCTGTAATGCGTGTTGTATCTACTTTAGTCTCTGGGTTATCCAGCTGAGCAAATACATTGGTACTATCCCGCAAACGATATTTTCGCAAATTAAGATATTGATCTTTTTGGGCCTCGACTTTTTGATGGATTTCATGTAAACGTCCTGCCAACGATATAAAACTTTCGTTGATTTGTCGAAAACCACGTTTCAGATCTTCGGGTGATACATTTTGGGGATTGGTTAAAGAGTGCATGTGACGTTCGGTCAGGGCAATTTGTTGACGAAAAATTATAAGATCATGTTCGTATTTGGCCACCAAATATTGAAAAAACTGAAAAGGGGTATTGTTTTCGAATTGAAGGCCCACAGGGGTGTCTTGAGTGCGTTGTGCCATTTCTACCGACTGTAAGGTTTTAGAGGTTTCCTTGCGTAAAAGTCTAATATGGTTGTAGTTGGCCTCTACGGCGTTAGAAATTTCTTGCAAAGCCCACTGTAAATTCATTATTTCACCCGATACATTGGTTAGCTTAGAAGTTGAGGTGCGTCCTATATCTGAGGACAAGGTTTTTTGAGTTTTTATATAACTCTTTAAAGAATCGACCGTTTTTGCAATTTCTTCTGGCACTTGCGTTTCCTTAACCTTTATATCCTGTTTATTGTCACCGGCTTTGGGCTTGCTGGAACTAACGTCCACTCCTCCCAGTCCCATAAATGGTGTTGGGGCGGTTGCGGGAGTAGTTAAGGTTGTGGCCAAAGGTTTACCAAACAGACCTCCGGCAGCTGGTTGTCCTCCTAAGGTAGTAGTAGTGGTGGTGCCGAAATTGATGCTAGCCGAAGTTGTGGCTGCAGGTTTCATGAACGAAAAATTAGTTCCTGGCCCACCACTTAAGCCACTGCCCAACCCTAGCGAGGGCAAAGCGCCAGTGTTTCCTATGGATGTGGCCGCTGGTGCTGCAAAATTTAAGGTGGGAACTGACGCACTACTGGCAGCGGTTTGTTGTGTGCCAAAACCAAAATTTGTAGAACCGGGGGCATTAGAAGCAGTAGACGTTGGTGCACCGAAACTAAAAGACCCAGTGCCAAATGCTGGTGCCGCAGTTGTGGCTGTAGCACCAAATGCTGGCGCAGCGGGCTGTTGTGTTGTTCCAAATGCTGGTGCTGCTGCAGTTGTGCCAAATCCAGTTGCTGGCGCTGCACCAAAGGCTGGCGTTTGTGTAGTGTTTTGAAATCCCGTCGTTGATGTTGCAGCTATACCAGCTGGTTTAGGCGCCCCAAATGAAAATCCGCTTGTTGCTTGTGGCTGAGCAGGTGTGCTTGTTGCTGCCGTTCCAAAAGCAAACCCAGACATTCTTTTTTACGTTTTTTTGTTTGTGATTTTTTAAACTTAAATTTTTATGGAATTTTTTTTTCTCTATTAATTTAAATTTCACAAATGTGAATTACACGAGCTAATAATTTTTTTTCTTAAATTTTTGTTGTTGACAATCAGCTGTGTGCCGTTTGTTGTTTCTTGTGTCATTCACAATAGTGTAGAGGAATGTAATAATGGTGCTATCAATTATGGTGGATGTAAAAGACACTGAAAGAAATTTTGTATTAAAATTTAAAGAAATCCTACAAGTTTAATATAAAATGTTAATATATTTAATATAAGTATGTTTATATAAAATTATTAATATGTAAAAAATTTATTTTAAAAGAGAAGAAAGTTAAATTATGGAAGCATGACAAAAGTTAAAAAAAAATGTATTCAATTTCTTTTTATAAAAAGAAACTATTTATATGCTACTACCCAATGCAGTGGTACATACAAAAAAATTTATGTAATGGTACTCTTAGACGAAAAGTATTTTATATACATATGTATGTACATGTAATTTATCAAAATTCCGACTGCAAATTTAAAATATGTTATGTGAACGGGTTAACATTTAGCTTGTGTAAAAAGTCATTTAATCGTGTGAGCTCATATTTAGCGTACGGCACATTTGAAAAAAACCTAGTTGAGAATGGATTACATAAGAAAAATATGTCCTTTTTCTAAATTTGTATCCATTTTTTGTATCTCGATGCTCTTGGAAGATATCAAGCCCCAAACTTTTTCATTTTCGCAATTTTACAGCTTACTGAAGATTGGCTTGCCTTATTATTAATTTTTTATGATGTTTAGATGTAGACAATGTGAATCAACACAAAAATACAATAAAACTAAGATAAACGGCGTACAGTAATGAAAAACCAAAGGATTTATTTGTACAAAAGAACTATATTTTTTTGCCGAATATATCATGTTTCAAAATCATTAAATAAGGTTGAAATACCTTTTGTCTAGCTATGAAACTTATGGTTTAAATCGAATGAAATGTTTCCATCGAAGTTTTTATTTAAAGCGTGATATTGCGTGTATAGTTTTTAGGAATTAAACTTAACTTTCTTTATCGTCTTTTTCGAAATTATGTTCATGTGCATGCGGAAAAAAAGAACTCACACGACAAAAAATCAACATCCAAATAAAAAAATTCGGCATTTTTTCATTGTGTATTTAACAGTTTGACAGTGTTTAATGCATGGATTTGCCTCGCCTGCGGCTTTGACAGCATATATTTATCTATTTTACCCTTCACATAGTGATAATTTGTTTGTAATTTCTAAAATATCAATTTCCGATCTCATTAAATATATACATTCTGGATCTTTATAGATAGGGAAGTCGACTTAGCCACGTCCATCTGTTAAAATCAAGTTTACGAAATAAGTCAAATTCGACGGACCATTTTTTCGTGTCAAACTGTTAGAAATATTCCAGGCAGATCACTATTTCAAACCACCAAGATCATGTGCAGCTTAAAAATAAAAATTCTAAAATATTTACATTTTGGAGTACAAATTATTTCGAAATGGGCAAGGGCAGCCCATGCAACTGAAAATTTTTTATTAAATTTTTGATAGGCTATTATCTGAAAGCTTTAAGCCTGCTTCAGTTAGCGTACTGGAGCTGTAGACTCGCATAGAATCGAATCACTGTCAACTTTAAAGTTACTATAAAATATTAATGCCACAATAAATAAGCACATTCTGAGAAAAATCTTTTGTTGGAAGCAAGGGTAGCGGTAACCTCCATATCAATGGGACAGTTTTACAAAATTTTGATAAAACATATTTATCTCAAAATATGTTAGAGCTTTTATCCTCAAGCCTGTTACAGGGTGCTTGGGTGCTTCTATTATGAATTCTTTATTTAAAAAAAATTGTTGGATAGGATCACGGGGAGTGCCTTAGAATTAAGGTAGTTTATACGGGATGTATTTCACATATGACAGTCCAATTTCCCACCGTAAAATTGATACATATCGTGTGAACGCGTTGAAACATTGCTTATGTGAAACACATATGTAAGTCAGATGACAAAATTTTTGATTATCTGACAAAGCATTTGACATCAGCTGTTTATAAAAAAACAAGGAAAAGTAAGTTTTTTATTTTAGTTTGGAGGTTATGTCAGACGAAGTTACATATGAACGTGTGAAAGCGAAAAACCGTAATATGGCAATTTTGAAGACATGCAATTACATATGTATTGCAAAAGTGAGAAGTCATATGTAATATACATGCCGTATAACACCACCTTTGAAGATATCGCCTTTAAACCTGCCACAAAGTAATTTAATTATAACAATTACGAGTTTAAATCAACTTTACTGGATCAGAAGACTTATTAGACAATAAAAACTAATATAGAGTATATTTACCCTCTATATTAGTTTTTATTGTCGGTACAACCAAATATAGCGCTTTTACTTATTCAAACATTCTTTGTGTTTATCATCGTATAATGAGAGTTAATAAAAATTAAATAGGAAAAGTCAAATGTTATTTAAACCAGATAAATATTTAAGTTAATTTTGCTTATACAACAAAGAAGAAAAAATTACTAAACTAAATTAAACATTCATATACTGTTTGTATTGATATTATAGATTTTGGTTAACAAAACTAAACCTACACGATAAAATTAAATGATACTTTAGTATGTTAAATATAATAACACTAACTTTAATAAACTCATATTATCCCTTTTACTAATATTAGGGGTTAAAAAGAATTAAAAGCTCATAATAACTTGTTTTGTTTTGTTATGTTTGGTTAAGTTGTTAAATGGTTTATAACTAAACCGTTAAATTATGACTACGACTGCCACTGGGAATTACGAACCCCAATCCAACATGCTACTACTAAGACAAGGTAATGAAAAACCACATTTAAGGATTATACGACTAAATTTACAATTAGACAACAAAATGAAACAAATTAAATTGCAATAAACCTTTGTCAAATGTTTATTATAACCAAAAACTAAATAAATTGTATCAAAGAGATCTAATAAAATGAATTTTGGGTTAAAAACAAACCTAAAACCAAACAAAAAGATCTGGATAAATGATAAAGTACAAATTAAATACACATGAGTAGATTTGTAAAACATTAACTCTTCGTAAAGCAACCCCCTAAAAACATAACCTCAAAATCACTTTTATTATCCACATTTGGCAATGTGTATTGTTTCTGTGACCATTTGCAATTTGTAGGAAAATAATTAAACAAACTTATTTTCTAACTAAACTTAATGTATATATACTAAAACACTTACATACAAATGTATATTCTTCGACTGATAATCAATTTAATATTGTTGATGATGATTATGACGATGACATTGCTGCCAGCAATTTTCTCTCTCACCACTATCACTAAAATCATCTCTAACGCTCACCTCGGTTAACACAAACATAACCTCATTAATACGCTAAATAAAGCTTTTGGCATTATTTTTCGGTTAAACAATGTTGGCTTATCTCCAGAAAAGCATATGAATAAGTATGTTTTAATTGTATTGAAGAAAGGGAATATTTAATAAATTTAAATTACGTTTGGGAAACAAAAAACTTTTTAACTAAAATTGTTTTTAGGCTTAAGCATTATTACCAAAAGATAAAGTCCCTGTTGGAATAGGAAGAACTACAAATACTTTCTTAGTTTGTCTTGTTTTGAGTAAACTAAAGTCAGAGTAACTGAAGCTCTTGGTCAACTTAAGCTGTTTAGCAGAAGTAGAGACTCTGCTGTAAGGGTATGGGTAAGGGTGAGGGGCACTGAAGTCTAAGTAAATACCAGTTTGTGTAAAGACTCCAAAATCTTGTTGCCCCGGGTGCAATAAGGGTTTTGCTATACATACTTACATAAAGTTCTAATAGGTATGATTACCGTTAATTTTTGAAAAGCGGTTTAACCCGTAGAAGAAAATTACTGAGCTGCGAGGGCTGTAGTTTAAGGAGAGATAAGAGTACTGTGGACCCTAATTTATATTAATGCCCTGCAGGGTCTTGAAGAATTTGCATTGAAAGGAAGAGACTGCAAGTATTTGCAAAAAACTGATTTTAAACGTTAACTAGGCTTATTGATGCCGATATGTATGGAATAGCTCCAGTTTGACATTACCATACCATTTGACAGTTTTATCGTCTTTCTTGACGTGCCAATTCATGCAAAAATGAGTTATCGTAAAGTAAACAAATCGGAAGGAACGTTATCCAAAAAAAATATTCGGGCTGAATAAACGACAATCATTGGCCCTTCACACACGAGAACAATTATGCCAGCACAAAATGAGTGTTTAAAGGCAAAAGAGGTGAAGAGTGAGTATGGTTATTTGTTGGCGTAAATTTTCAACCAGACTCAACCCCGCACTAGCAGCACAAACCCAATACATACATATAAAAATACTAATACACACACAAGCTTTATACACGCATACATTTTGTGCCAGAACGATCCATACCTACCGTGTGTAGTCTGGTGTGTGAAGGGCCATTTGAAAATATGCTACTTTAACAAAATATTCCCGTCTTTTACTGTTGACGTGTGAAAGTTTATGTGGAAATACCCTTTATATTTCAAAAATGTCATAAAAATTCCCTTAAATTTCACTACAGCTCCCATGATGAAAAACAACTCATCAAATTTTATTTTAATTTTTTGAAGTTCCATAATTATCTGTTCCCTCACAATTTTTCAACGTTTTCCTGCCTCAATTTAATCGCTTTTAACTAAATAAATCTTTACAATTTCTTTTACTTCAATATTGCCTTTTATTGTTACAAATCCATGGCTTAATATACAAAGGGCTTAACTCGGGTTCTTTTCAAAATAGAGTTTTATTGCTTTTTCTAACAAAAAATGTCAAGATCATTACAAATTGCAATAAAACCTGTTTATATCTTATATCTTACAAATATTATGAAGTGTTTTTCTTCCCATATTAAGCATTAAAAAAAATTGACTTACGCCCTTTCTATATTAAGTCATCCAAATACAAATTTAAAACATTTTCGCAATGGTTTTGTAATCGTTTAAAAACCACTTTCCCTTTTTTTCTGAAATGGCAACAGGAAATACTTTTATATTCATCCCCATCATATGCAGATTAAACAAATCAGTTTGTTGTTGACTGAAAGGAAAACGATTTTATTCCTTTTGGAGCTTTTGCTGTGTCCCAATTGTTTGTTTCTTTGTTTGGTTGCAAAAATATATGCCACAAAATATTTTTCGCAATTATCTAAACGCAGTAGAGCGCTCATACATTATAAAACCCTTCCTCATATAATACAGGGTGACGGGGGGCAGATTTTTATTTTCAAACTTAAATTAAAAACGTAGAAATGAACACAAAGTTTTAGAAATATTTTCCTTTAAGACGCAAGAGATTGGGGATTGTCATTATAACCCTCTTTTGGAGGTTGGTTTATAAGAAAATATTCCTGGGAGTAAGATCGGGCAACCTCGGTGATCAGTTTTTGGGGAAAATTTTCATCGAAGCTGTGTGTACCGTCGCCCCATCCTGTTGAAACCACCTGTGTGAAGAGCACGATAGATGAGCTCGCAGGTTTGGCAAAAAGAGTTCCGAAGTCATGCGTTGATAATTTTTACCGTTGACAATCGTCGCCTGGCCTCGAGAACTTTCAAAAAAAATAGCCCAATTATCTCATGCGTATATAAGGCACACCAACAGTTACTCTGACGCAATGCAATGGGTTTTGATGTTTTAATCGAGAGTTGCGGGTTTTTAAAGACTAGTAACTGCAGTTTTGCTTGCTAATGCGGCCGTTTAAGTAAAAATGAGCTTCGTCGCTTAAGCAAATGAGATTTACAGTGCGAAAACGCTGCAACATCGTTTCACAAAAATTTTTGCGTAAATCAAAGTCCCTTTCTTCTAGTTTTTCAACGGTTTGAATTTTAAAAGGATGGAACTTTAGATCCTTTCTTTAAACTTCATGAATAATCGCTCTTTAAAGTCGCAGATTTTCACGTAAACTGCTTTCAATCTGCTTAATGTTTTCGGGAGTCCTTGAAGATAGAATGGGTCCTAGTCGTGGGGCATTCATAGCCTAAGCAGTTTCGGGGAATCCCTGCATTCACGAACGAATTAAATTTACACTGGGTCCATCGCGTATTCGCCGAATACCGAACTTTGAATTAAATTGTCGACGAGCAATTAAAGAAGAATCATTACTCCTAAAAAATTTCTCCACAGCGAACACGCAATGCTCACTCGACCACTGCGACATCGTGACTAACAAATCCGCACAATTGATAATTCCAACTGTGTCACCTTCTCTCCGCACCATTTATTTACCTTTTAAAATAATCGTATTTAAAAATATAAATTTGCCACCAGACACCCTGTAGCAACAATAAAACTGATGGCAGGAAAACAAAACGAAGAAGGCTGCAACAATGTTAAGAGAGTTTTTACGCGTTTTTAAATTACAACAAGAGCTTTTGTTTAAGGGATTGAATAATTTCATGGGTATTAAAGTGTAGTTACAAAATAAATCCTTTTGTCAGTTTTGCGGGTGGTTTTAAGTTTATTTTTTATTGGTTCTGTTAAAGGCAGTGGGTTGTGAAGATAAATTAAAAACAATTACATATTTGACTAAGATTTTCTTATTAATGTGATTTAAGGATAAAAAGTCCGTAAAAATTTTAAAGAGATTAAAATAAGGAGGTATTCTGTGTGAATGGCTGATTAAATTACCGCATTAATAAGGTGTTTAATTCACATTTCTACTTTTTTTAAAAGGGAAACCTTTCTTTATGTCTCTTAAAATAACAAATTTTACAACCTGTGAATCCTTAAAGTGTAATGTGGCCATAACAATGATAACATTTTTCTAAAAATTTAATTATTTTAATTAAGCCTGGTAACCCTGTTGCCAAATCTCCATGTCTAGGATTTTTTTGGTTAAAATTCTTTTCTGTTTTTCCACGCTTGATGATTTATACAAAATTTAATTGGTCAATTCCACGCAAACCGGCCCAAAATGGAGAAAATCGTTATCTTCTTTTTAAAAAAATGGACTAATTAACGTTTAAAGAAATATGAAAATGATTGAGATAAAAAAAGTTTTGTTATATTTTAGCAGCAGTTTCAAATGATCACATACTAAATAATTGGTCCTTCAAATTTTACCTTTTGATGAAAATGTCACACACACGTCAGATTTTCTTAAAGGGTAAAGGAGTTTTCTTTAAGAAAAAATTGTTTTTTTTTTGTCAAAGTAAAGCATTAAATACGATTAAAAACAATTTAAATCTCCATGTAATTAAAAAAGTTAAGCCCATTCTTAAGAGTATGTTACACGACACAATCATAAAATCAAAATTTTCTAAAATTAGGGTTTGAAAGGTCACACTCGTCACACTAATCTGGTGATCATTATGGACAGAAATCATGTTCTTTTATCGACTACGTACTATAAAACGTTTAAAAATATACTATTCTTGGAAATTAAATCCTTTTTTAATTAAAATTTTAAATTGTTTGAGTTACAAGCAAAAATGTAACTAAATTGGTCACACCCGTCACAATGGAACTCCTTATATGTAAACGCAGAAAAATTAACAAATAGGGTTTGTTGTAGGTTAAGCTGGTCTATATGCATTTTAATGGACCTTACACCAAACCGTTATGAATATTTTGTGCCTTTATATAAGCAATAATTTCAATAAACTTATTGAGAACTATTATAAAGACATCAAAACATTCAAGAGTGCTTTTCATAACCCAACAAACCATTTTTCGCAATTAGCTGTTTTGATTTTTTTTCGATTAGGTATATTTTGACATATTTTAAAAAACTAAATTTAAGAAATTCTGCATAAGGATCGGCCTAATTAACATGGATCATCAATTAGTTCCTTTTTGGATAGGGTGTGAAATTGTAATGTAAACTTTAATCTAAGGTGGGTTTTTGTTGCTGACCTCAATTTGGGGATCCAAAGGAAATACAAAAACTTTCATTACCATTAATCACAAATTTACAAAATTTAATTGTAATAAACTCATCTTTCTATTTGCACCTTGATTTAATACACTCAATTACTCACTCCTTTTGAATGCCTTCTAATAATGGCACAAACGTTTAAAAGCCGTTCTTGCATTCAAACTTTAATACAAATTATATGTATTTGCATAATTTGCCTCTCAAAGCAGAAATCCTTTTCGGAACCTTCACCTTAATTATCTGTCATCTATAAAAGAAGATAATATGGCAGCATGCTGATAAAACAATAACATCAATTAACGTTATAAACACAATATTAACAACAACAACAACACTATTATCATAATTGTCTTAAACAAAAGTCTTTAACATGTGACAAGTTAGTAATTTATCAAACAAACGCTTAGAAAAACTGACTGAACAAAAATAACAATTTAGATGAGATCAATTTAAAAGACTCTGCGTAAAGTAAAATGAAACGGGGAACGTAAGAAGCATTTTACGCACAAATCAGTCATTAATTTAATTAATCATTGGGTTGCAAGTGCTTTTGTTGTTTTAAGTAAGAAAACCACAAAGTATACGGTGGCTGTCAAAAGGTGAATGCAAAAAGGAAAAAAACCATTGATAAATGTCAACAAGACAAAAGACTAGACTAGAATGAATGACGAACAGCCTAAATTGCTATTGATTGGCATAATAAACCTTAATTAAAGAACAATTTGTAAACAATTTTCAATGAATTTTAATGCAAATAAAACACTCTCACACAAACACCCATACAAACACTGTTTCCAAACACTACCCCATACACAAAACACTTTGATGGAGCACTTTTGTTGAGGTTATAAGCACTAAAACATTTTTTACCCCCTAATGGCAGGCCTACCAAACAATTACGATCGAATCCATAAATGACGCACATTATGAATCAATTGGACATACATAAGTGTGGCATAAGCATACAACAACAATAAAATATGGGACGAGTGTTTTAAAAATGGGTTATAAAAATATGTGTCCGTGGAAAATTTTTTTTAAATTTTGAATTAAAACAAGCTACAGCGCTATATACATATGGCTTTATAGGGTCGCAAATGGATATTAAAAAAATTACAAACAAAATGACAAACGGATATACATATATCCTTATCACTATGTGAAGGATTTAACAATTATCACATAAACACACATGCTTTGGCTCTTAAAAAACCGAAAACAAATTAAGCAAACAAAAAAGGGGACCCACAAGGTGTTCTATTTGTTCTATTGTCATATTGTTATAAAATTTAACAATGGTTTTGTTGTCTTTCATGCAAAAATAGTTCTAAAAAAATACTACGTCGTTTAATATGCGTAATAAATTGTCACAACAACTTCACATACACCTGCTCCGGATGTCAAATAGTTGGTAAATGTGTTTAAACCATTGTGAAATTTTATAACAATAGGACAAATAGAACACCTTGTGAATCCCCAAAATATATTTACAGTATAAATTGAACGCATTACGCTCTATTTTCGTAACTTTTTGTACTATTTACAGAACAAGGCATAATATTTGGTAAAGGATGTATTTTTATGGGTACCGTGAAATAACTCCCAAATGAAATAACTCCCAATGAAAAAATGAAATAACTCCCAATTTTTTTCCATACAAATTGGGAGTTATTTCATAATGAAATAACTCCCAATGCGTTGGGAGTTATTTCATTATTTTTCATTGGGAGTTTTTTCATAATGAAATAACTCCCAAATGAAATAACTCCCAATGAAATTTTGTTGGGAGTTATTTCATTTTTTCAAAGTGTTGGGAGTTATTTCATTTTTGTTGGGAGTTATTTCATTTTCTATCATTGGGAGTTATTTCATTTTTATTGGGAGTTATTTCATTTTTATTGGGAGCTATTTCATTTTTGTTGGGAGTTATTTCATTTTTATTGGGAGTTATTTCATTTTACTAAAAGCAAGTGTATATACCAGAGCATTTAAAAAAATTTAATCACGCTAGTATACAAGGTGACATTTATTTAAAAGTTTTGGGGTTTTAAAACCGTGGGTATATAGCCGGCCTTCGGCCGGGCGCAAGGAAAAAAACTCTAGTGGATTCGATCCGCCGGCTTCGCAGTAGCCTTCGGCCGGGGAATATACTTTACACTGTAGTGCATCGGAAGTATTTGCAGCTTCATAACTAAAGTGTCATAAAATTCATGTTTTATTTGGCGAAGCTTTATATGGAAAGCAGTAGAGCTTTAAGTCCATTGCTCGGCCGAAGGCTACTGCGAAGCCGGCGGATCGAATGCACTGGAGTTTTTTTTCCTTGCGCCCGGCCGAAGGCCGGCTATCTAAATAACTCCTTTTTATTAAAAAAATTATTTAACCAAAAAGGTGATTAAAGCCCCCGCGCCTGTCCTAAAGCTGTAACGAAGCTGGCGGTTTGATCCACGAGAGTTTACTTATCCTGCGTCCAGACGGAGGCCGCCAGTCATTTGGTTTGTTTGTTTAGAAAATAATTTTACGTTAGTGAAGTACGTTAGTTGGGAGTTATTTCATTTTTACCGTTGGGAGTTATTTCATTTTTTTCGATTGGGAGTTATTTCATTTTCGTTGGGAGTTATTTCATTTATGAGTTATTTCATTTTTTCCATTGGGAGTTATTTCATTTGGGAGTTATTTCACGGTACCATTTTTATGTACTTAAAATGTATATTATTGATTTGTTCTAAACTGGAAGTTTTATAAAAGAAGTACGATATTTTAAAATCACGTATGTTAAGTAATTTTAGACATAACGCTTCCTGAAAAGAACAGTCCCATTGTGACGGAAGTCACCATTTTAATTTAATTTTTAAGGCAATTATTCCTAGTGGTGGAAGGGCTTAACACTTTTAAAAACATCATTTAAAAGACTGTTATGGGTGTGTTTTTATAAATTTGGAATTTAAAGAAATTTTTAAAATTAAGAAAATAAATTTAATCGTTCTCCGACCGATCATCACCATTGTCAACAGGCTGATCCTTAGTTTGAATTATTATCCCTGCCAAATTTTATACATTTATCTTCACTTTGATCATAAGAAAGGCACGAATACCAAAATAACACAGGCAGACAAACGGACGGATATCGAAGTCAGGAAGTGATTGTAAGTCGATCGTTTCATTTAAAGGTGGGTTTGGGGCTATCATTTTGAGTCATTACAAACATCAACACAAAGGCATTAGCATAAGTATAAAAACCACTCTTTGTTTTTTAGATATGTAAGGGGGAACAAATATCCCCTTTTCTACGTGTCTGCTTACCAGATCTCTGTTCTGAGAAAATTGATCGGTAAAATAAATCGGGGGCGGCTCAAAGCTGTCCGTATTTTCTTCGGGTCATAGAAAAAATTGGGTTGTTTTCCAAATATGTACTTCAAACTTAAACTTTAAATAGCTTTTAATTAAATTGTATGTCAAAATAAAGCAATATATGGATAACAAGTTAATAAAAAAAAAAATTGGCGGCTAAGTTAAAGCCGATGTCCAGCTGTGCTACCAAAAATTGTCGGTGGCTCGATTTAGTCGGTGCAGGTCACAGCTGCTTACGGGTATGCCCAGCAAAAACTTGGAATTGGTTAGGCATTACAAATTTCTTACTTTTCAACTCCTATTACATACCGTCTGTATTACTTAGCAATTGTTAGATAATGAGTTATTTCTCATCTAAAATTTAGGCAGATAGTTTCAGTTTGACAATTTCTTAACTTAATTTTACTTATTATTTTAAGCCAGTTTTAACCAAAATATCAAAGAAACAAACTTTAAATGCAACAATGAGTAACTGAGGTTCCCAGGAAAAGGTTATTTTAATGCCAATCAAGTAATAGCTTATTTAACTCCCTCTTTGTTAGCGAGCCTTCAATGCCTGCAATGTCATCGCCATGTTAAAATAATGAGTTAAAATGCTAATGAGTAAGAGTTTTTCGGATTTTAACTCATTACAAAGCAATGTAAGTTTTTGCTGGGTGCTTTCATTTTTGTGTGGTTAAGTAAAATAATTTATAACATTATCTAAATTTACTCGACTGTCCACAGCTAGCAAATGATTAAGTGCCATCGCGTAAGTTCTTGTTTTGTATATGCATCAAAACTCAAATTATTAATGACATCTGGTGTCAATTTCAAACCTTAAAACATGAAATCAATTTTTTTGTTTTAGTAACAGCAAAAGCAATTTAGAATACAACAGATTTTGTCTCGTTTCATTGGTCATAGAGAAGTGGGTATAAAGTGATGGGTTGCGCAAACGAAAAAACTAAAAATCATGTTGTAAAACAAGATAAACAATAATAAAAACTAGATTTGAAGCAGCAGTAGCAATTGACACTGAAATAAAAAAAAAAATAAAAATGAAACATTAGAGAAGTATAAGGCAATTGTTGCAAAAGAGCTTAAGACAACATAGTTAAGAAATTTGGAAGTGTTTGTTTTTGCCTTTATCGTTTGTGTTTATTTAATCCCCTGAAGGCAACATGTAACAATAAGTCAATAAGTCCTAAAAAAAATAATTGAAAAATAAATGTCAATGTTAGAAAAAAAGAACAGAGGAAAGAGGGAGGACGATAGATTGCACAAGAGCTACTAGTAGAGTTGGCCTAAAGAAATTGTTGTTAATGTTAGAACAACATAACCTAAAAAGAACACCCCCACACAAAACCACTTGTGTTTAAATATCTTACACAGGGCAGAACATTCTAAAAGGCGTTACTGATACAAGTTGAAGTAATAAATTGCACTTCTATCAATAATTCTTTTAGATACTTTATTTTAAAGCAAATTACTTGACACCCTCTTAAAGTCATTTTTTATTTATTTTGTTTTTTTCGGGTAACAATTAGGCATAACACCTTGATAAATAAATAAAAACACCTTTTGCGAAAAAGGAAAAGATCAAAATAAAGCAAATATGTATCACACTTTTACCTTTTTGATTAATATTTCATTGAGTTGTGTGTGTGCCATTGTTTGTTTATTTGTTTTTATTTGTAACTTTGTAATAAATATTGTTCCTGTTAAATATTTTCCCATATCATCATCTATCTTGTTGTCATTTGATTTTTTTTTCTCTATCACCCACAATTTGACACCTTCTCTAAATCGCATTATATGCGCTTGATTAAGTTCATTATTATTACATGGTTATTTATATATTTCTCTTTTATTTATTTTCGATTTTTGTTGTAACAGTCTTTGATGCTGTGCACTTTGAACTTCCTGATTTGATACCGTTAGAAACAATCTTTGTTTATGTTACTTTTGTTTTGTATATTAACCACCCCATCCCTTATTTGTTTCGGTAGTTTTTCTTTTTTTTTTTTTGGTAGCGTGTGAGTTTCTTTCATTCTTATTTATTATCCTTCAGCTTTGTCAACGTTCCCGTAATGTAAGAATAACTGTGTTACATTGGCTGATAACATTTGCCGCTGTCATCCCGTTCGACTTTGGTGTGGAAATGATTAAGTATTTGTGAGTGAATAGTGTCATTTGAAAATTCATAAATTTTACCGGATATCAAAGAAAACTTATGTTACGTCTTATGCCAAAGGAGTTTTCATAACCCACTTAGTAGCCGTGTTCATATTTACATTGTGTTTTTGTAAATAAAGTAAATAAAACATTTGAGGAAATATAGAAACATATGTAAGTTGCGAAGGAGTAGTATTGAAAGCAGCACAGAATTAGGCAGAGACGTTTCAAAAAGAATTTTAAATGGAAGAATTATTAATTTTTTTCTCAAGGTATTTTGAAGTTAAAAGACTTCTGGATTAAGTCTTTTTAAAATAATTTTTAAGTCATTTAAAAGCCCTAGATGAAGCTTAACTTTACCTCATACTTCAATTATTTAGGTCCTTTGATGATACTCGAAAGAGAGAGAGAGATATTTAGAGAGAGAGTGAGCGAGAAAGAGAGGGAAAACCAGCGGGAGAGACCGAGAGAGAGATGAAGAGAGAGAGAGAGAGAGAGAGAGAAAGAAGTTAAGAGTAGAAAATCAGCTGAAGGTATAGGATTATAAACGTAGTTAGAAAAAAGCGCTGGACCCAAAGGAAGGATTCTAATAATATCGCTAGATAGGCATTTAATGGGAACCCACAAGGCACACCTGAAGAAGGCAGCTCGAAAAAGAAATTACAAAAAGTGTAAAGAGTTGAAGTGAAATTAAGAGACTGTCATTAGAAAGAATAAGACTTAGGAAGTTTGTTGTGGCTTTGTGCTCCTCAAAGGAGTAAAAGGAATCTATATTTAGTCTCCTTTGTCCCGTCTTGATCCCTATTCCCAAACAACCCGCTATGGCTGATAAAGAGTAACAGACTCCATAGGCTGATGTAAGTCACATCCGACAGATTTTCAGTCCGCTGGCACTACAAAACCTGACTTGGATATCGTTATTTTTCGGAAAAAAGTGTAAGAAATGCTGGATATTCTTTTGCATCCCTACAGCTCCTACAAGTTGTTGAAGGGCAGTTTTATTTTACTGGTGACAAATTGACAGTAGTTGGTAATAGCAGCCACAGTGAGTCTATTTTATATGCCAATATTAAAAAGACTTAGCCTTGGCCAGATTTTATTTGTAGCTCTGCATCAAAGTTTATTTGACCATTTGGCCGCAGTGAGTCTGCATCCATCTGGAGCTTTGTGAAGGCGGTCACAAAATGTCACAAAAAAGGTGCCTAAATACTCCTGCCATCTAGTTTCATAACATCTTTCGCCAGTGCATTTGAGCGTAGTTGCCTCTGCATCCACAAAAATCCGCTCTTTTCTCTGAAAAATGGAAGGAAATTCTGCTGAGAAAA
This sequence comes from Melanophora roralis, assembly GCA_963583895.1. Lineage (NCBI taxonomy): Eukaryota > Metazoa > Arthropoda > Insecta > Diptera > Rhinophoridae > Melanophora > Melanophora roralis. The sequence continues at coordinate 120,666,468 of OY757187.1, forward strand.
GGTTTCTGTGTGCAGAAATCTATTAAAATGGGAACAAGATTTACAGCCCTAATCATATTCGAGGTATTCGGTGTCAGCCTCCTTGCCATGAGGGTGAAAAGCAAGCTAGTCGAACTCGAATTCATTGTGTCTGTAATTAGAATCACTATATTTGAGTATTGTCCTCTCAACACGTAGACGATTCGCAGCAGAGTAGAAAAAGCTTAATCGATTGTAACAGCAAATATTTTTGGCTGAAATACCACGTATCCTTAAGGAATACTATATAGGGAACTTATCCAAGATCCACCAAGGGGTTAGTCAAGTACCCGTGTGATACCTTCGTTATTGCCAATCCCTGATTCCTATGATGAAATTAATGTTTTTTTCTAGTTTACACCTCAAAACATAGCTTCAATATTTGAGGAATCTTTTACGCATATACTTGACCCTATGCCTTTTTAATCTCGGGCAGAGATAGACATTAGCATGGTGTGCCGAGATCTCATTTGCTCGTCCTGGTCCTAAGCGGACGGTGTACAGCTATTATCCCAATCGCGTTCCTTCCAAAGTCCGTAAGCAACCTACTGTCTGTTGAATTTAGCCGCGGCTATATAGCTTTAGCTACCCTACAATTACCCCTGTTTGCTTGCTGAAAATTCGCGATGTTAAGCACCCATGTTTTAAAATTTTTCAATAATAGTGACTACTTGGTGGTCTCACAGTTTCCTTCTGATGTGCCAACTCAAGGGCCGAGTCCCTACTAGTGAACCCGTTGGTATTTTCATTGCCTACTATGTCGCATAGCTCCGCAATCCAGCAGTCCTAGAAGTCTATAATTTTACACTTACGCAATGTTTTTTCAAGGTCCTAAGCGCTGCCTGAATCGACATAACTAGTGACCCCACTATTTCTTGGAACATGTTTTACTATAAGAGCTGTCGAAAAGGCCAGAGTCCCTGCCTGGAATTCACTTCGCTCAGCAGATAGTTTACAGGACAAAGGGATGCCCTCTTTTATGATATAGACGTCAGCTTCGGTGCCAAGTTCACCCAACAGTAAAAACTATAGACCTCTCATATAGACTACCGAATCTCAGTCAATAGTATTAAGGGATTATTATAGGTTGTGTTCTTTAAAAATTGACCTCTGGGACCATAAAATTCGTCCTAGATGCCCGGCCCACGCTATCGTTCTTAAGAACTATTTTTCAGAATATCCTAGTGAGTCCAGTTTTAAAAAACTTTCCTAGTTCTATCACTGATTACTGGGTAACCTGTGAAGCATGACGTCTAATGCCGCTTTAGGTGTGCTTTTTATGACTGCAAAGCCGCAAATTGACATACTTATATCTTTGCTCCTTAGTTAGAAGCTTTTCATAACTGCCGTTCCCTACCACATCCCACCACATATCCATATGTTAAAATGGGCCTAACAATCACTTTCTAAATCTATATGAGCTTATAATTGGCAAAACTTATTTCTGTGACAGTGATTTTAACCAGGTCTTAACGCTATAAAAATATAATTTAGTTTTGGCATTATTAAATTTATATCTTAACAGAGTTGGCCTATTGATAAAAACGAAGGTTTTAAACCTAAACTGATGTCTATAAAGAGAAATCATAAATCAACACACCACAGTAAATTCTTTGGTAAATCAAGAAGTTCATTATAAAAACGCTAAAAGTATCCTGTTGCGTATGAGTAATTTTAATAAAAGAGTCCTAAAAAAAACTTTAAGCTTGCGCATAAATATAAAAGCCAATAAAACTTTTCTTTTTCTCTCTAATATCTTTTCAAAAAAAAACTTATCTTGTTAAATTTTGAGTTTGCAATTTAATTAAACTTAAATAATCACATAAACTAAGCACTTAATATTATCAAAATCCTTTTAGCCGTTATATTTTAACAAATAAATCGTTTTAGTGGCATATGTGCACAGTTTTTTTTCTAACCATTTATTGTCGTTCTTCTTCTTATCTTGTTGCACTATAACCAAAATACCGTTCAATGGCATTTTTATGTTTGATTTATTTTTCTTGGCAAACGAAAATCGTAAACACCTTAATAAATATTCGAACAAATAAGCCAATAACCTTAAACAACTGCCAAAAATAAAACTGGTTTTCTAAACACAAAACTAAATTTGGCCAACGCCACTGAATTATTCGAAGGGTAAATAGCGTGGAAAAAAGCATTTAATGAAGAAATTCTCAAACATTTATTTTTAAATTGAGATTTTCTTATATAAAATGTTTTATAAGAGATTATAAAGCTGAAATTTTTTGTTAACGAGAATCTATACAAAAATTTATTTTTTAAAGAAAAAAGTTTAAGGTAAGGTAATTTATCGAAAATTTTTCTTAACAAAAAAAGGTATCGATATCCTTAATACAACATTCTGTTAACAGAAACGTATAGTGTGTCTGGTGGAAAATTTATATTTTTAAGTACGATTACGAATATTGTGCGGAGGAAGGGTGGCGTCGTTGGAATTATCGATTGTGTGGATTTGTCAGTCACGATGTCGCAGTGGTCTAGTAAGCGTCGCGCGCTCGCTGTGGATACATTTTTTAACAGCAATGATTCTTACGTAGTTGCTCGTCGACAATTTTGTTAAAAGTTCGGTATTCGGCGAATGCGTGATAAACCGATTGTAAATTTAATTTGTTCGTGGGTGCATAGATTCCGCGCAACTGCTTCAGCTATGAATGTCCTACGGCCAAGACCCGGTCGATCTTCAAGGACTCCCAAAAATATTGAACTGGTTAAAAGCAGTTTACGTGAAAATCCGCCACTTTCAATGCGGAAAAGAGCAGCCTCACTGGGACTTCCAAGAGCAAATATTTATGAAATTTAAAAAGGAATTTGAAGTTCCACTCTTTTAAAATTAAAATTGTTCAAGAACTGAAAGAAATTGACTTTTATTTACGTGAAAATTCTTTGAAACGATGTTGGAGCATTTTCGCACTGTAAATCCCATTTTTTGGAGCGACGAGGCTCATTTTCACTTAAACGGCCACGTCAGCCAGCAAAACTGCCGTTACTGGTCTCCAAGAACCCGCAGCACTCGATTGAAATATCAAAAACCATTGTATTGCTTCAGGGTAACTGTTTAGTGTGCCTTATCCACTCATGAAATAACTTGACCTTTTTTTCGAAAATTCTCGAGTCTAGGCAACGAATGTCAACGGTGAAAATTATCGACGCATGATAACGGAATTCTTTATGCCAAACCTGCGAGCTCATCCATCGTACTCTTCACACACGTGGTTTTAACAAAATGTGAAAACAGCACACACAGCGTGAGCTTTGATAAATTTGCTTTAGGAAAATTTCTCCCAAAAACTTAAAGACAGGGTTTATAAAGACAATCCCCAATCTCTTGTGGCCTTAAAGGACAATATTATTTGAGAAATCAGCTCAATTGAACCAAGTTTATTGCAGCGTGTGGCCCAAAACACAAGGCTCCGTTTTGAACTGTGAAATAAATTCGACGGAAGACATCTGGATAGCATTCTTTTTTAAAAAATATGTCCGCATTTCCATTCTATCGTTCAATGCTCCTAATACAACTTTGTGTTATTTATCACGTTTTTAATTTAAGTTTGAAAATTAATATAAAAATTTTTTATCAAGTTATTTGTGACTAGTTTTCATATTTCACATTATACCGGTTGCCCCAGTACATCTGGTAAGTGCACAAGTCTGGGATAAAATCTTAAATAATATTTTAAAAAATGTTATGTATTTGTAGATTGTTTTAAAGCAAATGCTAAAAACTTTATATAAAAAAATATTTCAAACAATATTTTTTTTTAAATAAAATTTATAGAAAATCTAAAATTATTTTTGATTAGGAATCGCTGCCTTTACTTTTAGCGGGTTTATAAAGTAATAAGAAAAAAAATCTTAAAATAAAAATAACAATCATAAAATTATGAACATGTTCAGACTGGGTATTGTTTTTTCCTGTAATATATTTGTGTAAATATTCTTTTTTTTTTTTGGTTGTTTTGGCAACATATGGCCAAAGGACCAACGGAGAATAAATTTTTTTCTTGTTGGATTTGGTGAGAAATCAATGACTTACAAAAATATTGGCTGAACAGCACGAAGAAAAGTGATGAACAAGTTTTTTTCTGGTCTCAAAATAAATAATAAACAATTGGATTTCTAAATTCTATAACCTGCCAGGAGTCCTGAGGGCAAATATAAACAGTTTTTTCTACCATCGTCTTTCTATTCATTTTCAAAATTAATCCTATTGGGGTAAAAGTTTGGTAGTTTTAATTTGGTTTTCTTTTTAAGCTGACAGTGTTAACGAGCTGCTGTTTTTCATATCCGTTAGTTTAAGTTTACCTTTTTTTTGTTGGCTGGAAAAAATGTGTTGCCTCTTTCTTTTTTATTTTTATTTTGATGGAAAACAATTCAGCAGTATCTAAATTAAAAAAAAAAATATATTTGTCATTTCAAATTCAAAGCACCATCATCATTTTCATTGTAGTTTTAGTAACAAATGGCTAAAAAGTAAATACAGTTTCCACACAACAAAACAAATACTGATGACATTCAAATGGCAGAAAAAAAATGCTTTAAGCGACCATAAACACCGTTTAAAATGATGTTACTTTTTTCATGCAGATTAATGCAAAACAGCAAAGTATTTATGTACAGAACAATGAAAAAGATTCCATGAATAAATGAATTACGACCCCTATGTAAATGGCAGGTCCTTTTTATGCTGGCTTACACCGTAAAATTTGAGGTTGAAGTTTGAGGTTTTAGTGGCTTTTAAACCTTACGAGTCCCTTAAATCATGGCCTTAAAAAGTGGCTGAATTTATTTTTTTTTAAATTTAAAAGTTCTCCAACACATTTATTTATATATTTCCGGCAAAAACTATGTTTTATGTCATATACCATTCAAACATTTAATTCGTTAATGCTTTTAAATTTGTTATCCTTTTTACAAAAACTCTTTCACACACACACACATACTCACATGCACTAGCGAAAAGCGGTTTAGGTTAATTCTAAGCTTTAAATATACACACACACCCGCACACGTTTAATCATGGTGGTCGTATTGACACTGCAACGGAAACAAACAAATGAAGGGACGAAAAAATACCAGATAAAGTTTGTTTTATTTTATGAGGAGTTGAATTGTTATCTAATTGTTACAACGGGTGTGTTGCAATTAGTTACGACCGAATAATTGTTTAAAAAAAATTTAATCAACTTTGCAATTGTTAAACATCCGGTAAAAGATAAATGTTAGGAGAGTATCAAAAACCTAAACCCCCAAATAAGGGGTAGAAGTAGTTAAGTTAGAAAGGTGTTGCAGTTACATTAAAGACAAATAGGAGTTTAAAGATTTTCGTTTGTTTGGAAAAAAGCAACAAATATTTTCTCTTAATTTAAAATGTTAAAATTTGTATATGAAGAAGCTTTTTCCTCAATCTATAAACTCGAGCTTTCCAGAATATTTTAATTGTCTAAGATTTTTTGATTTAATAAAAAAAAAAACTTTTTGAAATGCATTTCTGGCAAAAAAGTTAAAAAATGTATGAAAAACACATTTAAAAAGTCGCAAAGCTGAAAATCTATATTTTTGGAAATGTTAGGTTATGTAAGATTAGAATAAAAGGTCTTAAATGCCGCAAGTCCCGTAGGATATACACCTAAGCTACTGATCGGATGGTTTTGCACTCTTGTTAAGGAAAAACAGATATCGGGGGAAAAGTTCACTAAAGTTCGGTGATGCGGGCGAATAACCTTAACACCTCCAATTCCACACCTCCCAAGTTAGCCACATTTGGCAAAATATAAGACATAGAACATCAAAGCCTGGGCTGTGCAAAAGCCGGGCAGTGGCACAGGAAATACGCCATTGTTTCGATGTCCTTCCTGCATGTCTTGCACTCGCTGTCCTCCATCACTTCCATCCGATGGACGTGTGCTGGTCAGTTTGAGTGACCAAAATGCCCCTTGTTCTGACCTTATTTGGGACGTCCTGGAGGATTTTCGTCGACCTCCCAACTGTCTTGTTGTTTCATTACATCTTGGTGGCATTTCCGTCCACTTTTAACTAGGCCCTCGTTGCAGCAGAGGGCTTCGGGCTCACCAGGTCAACCTACCGCTGTCCCCAGCCCTAATCGTCAGATCATCCGTCCACCCGCCCATCCGACCACCCCCGATGGCCAGGTATTATGCAAACCTGTCGATATTGAGAGTAGTCCTCTTGCACTGCAAAACCGTCCTAGATCCGGTGTTCACAGCCAGGCAGACATTCCGTGATTGACCGGACCTCCGCTTGTAGGAAAGTATTGTGGTCAGCCAGGCGGAAGAAAATCTCTGTGTCCGGTGTTTAACAAGGAAGCCCTTCAGGCATTTGCCCCAGAGTTCCTTTCAACCAAAACTGCCGACCTGCTATCAGCGCAGTGCAGTTAGCCTTTACCTTTATTAGAGGTACACGATCGAAAAACTCCACTGTGTCCGTATAGCCCTTAAATGTCTCAAAAATGCGTTTATGGTTAGACTTAAAGCCCCCATAAATTTATTATCCCATCTACTAAAGGCGTCTCGGTACAAGTGCCGCCTCGCCGCGTACGCCGGTTAAAATAGGCTGGATACGCAAAATCTTCCTTAAAGCCTTTGTCGGATAAATTCGAATTGCCCCGCTTATCCCGAGGCAACATGTGCATTGGAGTTTTTCCAGGTTAAAATGTTGCATTTTTTGCCCACTGATGTCCATCATACCACCGAAGCGTAGGTTAGTATCGGACTGACCGTACAGCCGGGGTGTCATCTTTGGCCTGAGACTCCATTTGGACCTATAGTCCTTCTACATAGCGCCCAACAAAGTGGGCCTTCACTGCCCTTTCTTCTAAATGGTGCTTCTAATTCAATTCCCGATCCAGGAGCACTTCCAGATACTTTACCCTCTCGAATAAAATGATCTTCCTCCCCAAGGAACGAGGATCATCATAATAAGCGATTTTTTTTACTTGTTAAAAGACAAATCTCAGTCTTGTCTGGGTTGACACTTGGCCATCTAGCCTGAACCTAGTCATGCGCAATATTGAGGGCGTCTTCCGCCCTTCTACAAAGCTGATCTGGATCCTTTTCCCTTTAGAAGTATAAACCAAATTTGAACCTCCGTTAAATTAAATCCTTAGTAGACTGTGTATTGTAGTAACCCACAGAAGGGGCAAAGGAATGCCGCCTTGTAATATCCTACATTTGACTGTTGTTGGGACTTGTATGGGGAAGACTTAAATTTTGATGTTAAAATAATATAGATTTAAGTCTGTCAAAGTCTTAGATTTTTCTTTTATTTAGTTTTGCCTTATTTAATTTGTTCCCATTGTTTTTGTTTACTGATTTCTTTTATAATGACCCAAAGCATTTTTCTACATATTAGAAGACAAACACATACATTTATGACCGTATTTCACACATCATTTTCAAAAATCATCGCTCGGTTTTTATTACCCCAAACATTAAAGCATTTCTTTTGTTAGAAATGCATAGATTTTTATGTTGCCAAAAAGGCCATAAGTAATAAGCCACATAATAACAGAATTCTTTTTATGACAATACATGAGCATAAAACGAGACTGGCAGAGCAAAAAAAGTCACCATTCAAGTCATTCACCCAAACAACGTACGATAAGCGATTGATACAAAAAAAAAAACAAAAATGCTTCCCTTGTGATATGCGCACAAGACTTTGCTGATGTTTATTTGTAAATACCATCTCCACCTTTACATCCTTTGTTGTCACTATTGGAATAGTGGTAATAAGTGGTGAGTTGATAAGTGCTTATGGCGGTAACAGCGATGACGAAATGATGATTTACAGTCGTCAGCCAATTGCAGTAATGGAAAAGGGAGGTAAAAGTGTGAGTGTGTGTGTGTGTTTTTTTTTTTTGATAAAACGGGACCAACTTTATTCAAATGCTAAAAAAACCAATCAGCTTTTATTATGGATTGTGGAAAAATGTGCAAATTAAAACAAAAAAAAATTATAAGAAGCATAAAAAATACATTTAAATAAATTTTTTTTACGATATTAAAAATATTCTTAATTTAATATAAATTTTTTACGATGATAGATTTTTAAATTAGTTAGTTTACTGTACAAACACTTTTAAAATAATAAAATTAAAATTTAATGATTGATTTTTAAACTTTTAAGCTAAATTTTACGATACTATGTAACTAAAAAGGAAATTTAAAACAAGATTTTGTACAAAAAAAAAAAAAAAATAAAACAGAAATCAAAATATTTTTAAATATAAATTTACGATAAAGAAACGTTTTCTTAAATTCTAAACGCGTTTAAAATTTTTAACTGAATTAGAATAATTACTTAAAATAATACGATATTCCAAGGTTTTTACAAAATGAAATTTTTTACGATAAAAAACTTTTAGTTTTTTTTTGTATTTCATTTTCGTTACCATGAATTTCGTGTAAAAAGTTAAAACTTTTTTCAAAACTTGTAAAAAAAAATTACGATATAAACAGACGTCTTGAGAAAAAGTGAAAAAAAATCTATAACCATTTTTTTTAAATTAAATTACGATTCCTCATATTTTATTGAAAAAGTTTTTCTCAGGTGACTGTGATAACGATTAGCAAATTAATAAGTGGATACAAAACATTGTTAATAAATCAAAATAAATAAACAGTTTTTTACGATATTTTAAGTTTAAAAGCTGTTCTGGTACAAAATAACCAATATTTAATAGTAAATTATTTATGCAAGTCTTTTTACGATATTAAACAGTTTTTTTTATATTATTTTGTATGGTTTTGATTCTTACAAAGTCCTAATATAGTTTTACGATATAAGTTAGTTTTTCTAAATTATATTTGCCAATATTGTTTGAAATGTTCAACCTTGTTTTGGGCTATTTAAAAATTAATTTAAATTTAAAGTTTTTGAAAATATAGTTGGTCCCATTTGTCAGATGTGACATGGGACATTTTTTTCTGTTCTTTGTTTTTGCTGGCTTTATATATTCTAAGCTACTTGTCATAATATTTTGACAAAATAAAGGACTTGTTTATATACGTTATGTTTTATTTCTGACATTAGTTATCATATGTATGTAAAAACAACAATTGCAACAAAAGCAAAAATTATAATGATTATGGTGGTAAACTTTTAACAAAGGATTGAAAATGCTATAAATTCACATACATTTGTATGTGTATACTCTCTCAGACCTAAAAATGCCAGGATAATTTTATGTTTTATATAAATAGGTAAGTATGCATGTTTGTGAGATGTTAAAAAATGTCTAGTTTTATTTTTAATAAACCTTCATTATGTTGATCTCTGTCTTTTGCCTGTGACTGACTAATTTTTTTTCGGTAAAAATTTAGTTTTATTTTGCAACAGACAAAAATCGTATGTTAACGCTTCAATGATTACAGCAAATGATTTTGAGGCAGCGTATGTTATTGGCAGTAACAAAAGCGTTAACGGCAATAGATGCTGCAGCGCTTTTAAATTTACAACATTTGGAAAGAAGACGTTTGTTTGAACGTTTTACCACTTTCTGTTAATGTTGTGCTCAAACATTCTTATAGTGATTATAATATTTATAAAATCATGATGGTGACAACAATTCTGCTTTCGCGAGCTACCAACATTTGTATCTGCATCTTTATCAGCATCATCATTGGTAGCATCATCGTGTTCATTTATAACAGCCGTAATACAATCATAACTACACAATTGTGAATTCAGTTAGAAATATTTTTTTTTTCGATTTTTTCTTTTATGACTTACATATTTGTGCTGAAATTCAATCAGGCACAGTGGGAAAGAAAATATAATGAATTTAGTTTATAAAATTGTAACATTATATCTTACACTTATTAATCAAAAACAGTCACAACTCAAAATTTTAAAAAATCATTACCTTTTTCTTTGACCTGCTTACAGATTAATCTATAACGAGAACTACAACTTCAGTTGCATTGAAATAAAAAAGGAGCAAATCCTCTCATATGTCAATACTCTAAGATTTCTTGAGTCCATTATGCATCTCTTAAAGAAAATAATACATCAAGTCAAAAGGAAAAGAAGTAGTTAGAGACACAAGAAGGAAAAATATTGAAAAAGACGGAAATCATAAACTACCCGGGAGGAAACTCCCCCGACCCCTTGTATTGCCTTCTGTCCATCTCCTAGCTATCTGATTTCATGATTAATCCAATGACGTTTTTCAGTTTACAGTTCTTCTTTTACGCAACCCACTGGCCCTATAATCTTGCAATCTCAGACGGTTTCTCTTCGTTCTCATACCTTCTGAAGTGGCTATAACAGACCGTTCGTTCCATTACCCGAACGTAAACCGCTTGGATCTTTTGCACTTCTTTTCCGGTTTCTGACACCAAGCTTTGAGATGTCTTCCTCCACTTGATCCTTTCATCGGAGTTTTGGTCTTCCTCATTTATTTGTGCTGTTATCAGGTTTGCATTCAATTGACTTCCTAGTCAAAGCATTTTCTTTCATTCTCCCATCATGATCTAGCTACGTAAACGTTGAATTTTGGTACGCCTAACTACGGTAATCAACTTGGATTTATGTGCATTTTATTTATTCTCACATATTCTGAAATAATCTGAATTGCAGTAATCCTATTTTCTTCTCATAGTCCTAACCGGAAACCATTCTCCTCTTGTCCATGATCGACTTAGTGCCTGATACGCTTAGCCCTGGCCAAAAGGCCTAAGCCACCCTACAGCCACCCCTATTTCACCATTGAAGAATTGTCATGTTAAGCAACAATGGTCTTATCTTTCCATAACATAGACCTCGGCCTCGATGCCTTCATCCATTTTAGTCAGTGAAAACTGCACACCCCTTATACAGGCTATCGGATCCCAACCAACAATCCATTTAAGGATTATTTTAGGTGGTGTTTTCTCAAAACTGGTCAAAAGTGGTCACGGAGCATAAATATCCATCATTAATCCCCGGACTAAACTTAGATTCTTAAGACCAACCTTCTATAACATCCTTATGGGTCAGTATATAGAAATTTTTGCAATTCTTACTCGCCTAGTCTAACCAAACTTCTTGCTGCCATTTTCATCACCCAGTTGTCAAAAGGAACTCGAGGTTTTCTTTTCATGGCACCAGCGACACCAATGGAAGCACATCCTTAGACCTTAGTAGGAAGCTTCTTATAGCAGCCTTTTTCCACCGCTTTCCACCATACAGTGAAACCCTACTTCAGAAATGGGCTTACAACCATTTTTGTGAATCAAGTTTATTAACTTTTATTGCACGCCATAACTCCTTCCTATTGGATTTTTTTTTTATCTGTAGTATGCACTAAGGCTTCTTTTGGCCCCTTCCTAAGTAGTCCTTTTCCACGACGGCTTACTGTCAAGAATTACGCCAAACCACTTAAGACTTACATGCCAGTGCCAACTCTACCTCAGCCCTATTATGTGTTGTGGTTCTAAAAGCCCCGACGCTATAGTTCCTGATGGGAGAACTACATAGCTCCATCTGAATTCACGCTCGGTCCGTTCTCTAATGCCCATTTAGAAAGTGCAGATGATGCCCATTGCATTAGAAAACACTTGAGTAACTGGGGGAACATTGGAAAACACTTTTATCTCACCAAAGTGACCACACCGTCTGCATATGCGCAAATTGCACAAATTGTTTGAAACTAATTATTACAGCTTTTGACATCAAACCTTCTACAGGGTTCAATACGTACACTTTATAAAGATTGTTAATGTAATAGGGGCAGGGAAAGTGATAGCCCCCATACGCTTTATCTGATAAAATAAAAAAGCTATCGACCTCAAACCTGCTACAATGTAGGTACTTCTATTACGATTTCCTAATTTTGAAAGAAAAATTGGTGGGCAAGGAGCACGGTGAGGAGTATTAACCACCTCAAGAAGGCAAATTTTGTAAAAATATTTATTTCGAAATCTAGAATAGGTATCGAAGTCACACCCTGGGTATACAAAGAGACCAATGTTAAAGGTATATAAGATACGGCACAGCCCATTATAGCGCTCCTACTTGTTTTAGTTATATCCGCTTTTCTTAATTCAATATCTTGTCACTTAATTTTGATTCATTTCACTGTTCCTGGCCTGTGAATTACAGAAAGTGTTTGTACAAATGTGTGTGTTTGTGTTTAGGTATGAGTTTGTTATTATGGTTTACAGATTATTTTTTTTGTGTTTCTCAGAGTTTTAATAGTTTTTCTATAAAATTTATTTTTCATCTGTTATTTTCTTTTTTCGGCGGTTGGCTGTTAAATCTGCCACTGGCCAATTTTAATGTTCAATATATTTGTTTGCGTTGCTGTTTTTGTTGTCATTTTAGTTATGACGGCAAAAAGGAAACAACATACGTTTTGGTAACGCAGTAACAGCAAAAACTGCAGTATCATTTAACTTACGGTAGCACACCGTCTTGGTAGCCGCCGCGAAAGGAAAACAGCCAGAATAAGTGTCACATGCCTCAGGCCATATATTGTTTTGTACAAGTAATGATTGCTTCTTTTATCTATCTATAATACATGTGTAGTTGTGTTTTTATCGTAGGATTTGTTTTGTTTTCATTTCTTGCCTTCTTTGAAATGTTGCCGTATTGCTGAGATTTGTTAAAATTGCTTACACGTTCATACATATATATTTTGCCGGCTTAACAGTTACAACAAATGTAATGGAGTGGTGACTACTGACTGCTGCAGTTGCTTCTGCTACTGCTACAGTTTGTTGTATTTTATATCCTTTTTTTTTGTGTGCATTAGACCATTATTAGTCCGCTAAGATTTTTTTCCAATTCATGTCTTTGTTATACAATATTTTTATGCCTTTGTTATTGTTGGCATTTGTACGTAAATGTGAACGCATTTTCATTCAACATTTGTAAAAGAATTCAGTCGTTTCATTCATTCATTCGTCTCACTTCCACAATACAAGTACAATACAACGGATTTAGATTGTCCTTTAATTTCAAACAATAAAATAACTAATCGCTGGATATTTTTTAAATTGTTTTCACGCTTACGTAAAATGTGCGCGCCAAAGTCAAAAGTTTGAAAGCAAATTCCATTTCATAGGAAGTTAAAAAGGATTAAAATGCAGATTGCAGATTTTTACAGTGGGTGGCTGTCAGTTGTTGGTTGACCTTTGGTTTGTTTAAAAAGTAAAAGTGTTTTGTGGACAATTTGCAAAAAAAAATAAAAGCAAAAAAAAAAAAGAACAAAAGCTTTAACTAAAAATAGAATTTTAAATAAAATTTTTTTTTGGAATAAAACTAAACGGAGTGTGAAAAATTAAAAACAAAAAACTAAAAAAATTAAATGAATAAATTTTAGTAAAATTTTTTAAGATAAAGTTTAACATTGAAACAATTTTAAAACCTTTAGAAAATTATTTAAATTCACTTTGAAAATTATAAAAAGATAGAAAATAGATTTTAACAATTTTTTTTTAAGTTTTAAGTTTTTTTAAAATTCTAAATATCCAATATCAGTTTCCATGACAACCCCGATTTTTTTTAATTTCAATAATCTTTGAAATGTCAGGCTTAAAACCATATTTTTGTCATATTTTCTTTAAGGTTTTTTAAAGACTTTTATTTTGGAGTTAAACAGTAATCATAATCGAAAACTCAAATATAATGTCGTTTTATAATAAACCAAAGTAATCAAAAAATAATTTGAAAAATTAAATATAAAAACTGTGCGCATTTTTTAGAATATTTTAAAGAATAAAATCAAATCAGAAAGCCACATCCGTTAAAGTCTCTTGGAGGAAGCGCTAAGTATACCTCATGTTCTATTTTTAAACGTTTAAAGTGTTACTAATGCCTAGAAACTGTAGAATTTTTTTAAAATACAAATTTTGGATTTGAAAGTGAAATTCTTTCAAAAATATGAGTTATATGGCCACACACGTCACAATGGAATTTATTACCCATCTACAAGTTAAAGTGACTTTTTTTAATAACCATCACTAAAGGAATGACGCCTATACATGCAGTGCATTGTGTTGGTATCAGGAAAATAGGTTATTGGAAGAATGATAGAGGCAGAGATGTTTGTGAACATTTGAATTAAACTTTTTCAGCAACAAGCTACCTAATTATTCAGAAATAGCAGCGAAAAATATTCTACATTGCGGCAGTGTTCGAGTTAAATGTCTTAACGTCATCGATGACTACCTTCACCCGTTCCTGTAGTTGGTCAAGTAGCTCCAAAAAAATACTTTTGAATACCAGCTCATACATAAGGGTTGTATTGTACTTTTGATCGGATACTTGTAGTATTTATATTAAGAAGATCAGATGGTGTGGGGTAGTTCCTCTACCTTTTTAAAGATCCAAGACAGTTTGATGCTTCTTTATCTTCAAAAAAATGGAATCTGTCAAGTAGACATCGCACTGAATTTTCATTCTCAGAACATTAAAAGTTTCTGCTTTCCAACATTTTTACTATCCATACGATGCAGCACGGTCAGCTGTGCGTTTTGTGGCAACTGGCAGCATTAGGATTTACGAGCTTTAAAGTCGATCGTATTCGTACGAATTCAGTTAAAAACTACCATTAGATCGCCCTATGAACTATGCTTCTTACTTTACTTTGCTTTGCTCCAACACCCAGACTTAACTTTTCTTGTGTGTTACTTTTTAACATACGTATAGGTTTTTGTCCAGAGATTTACAATGTAAAAATGCAATGTGGTTGTTGGTGTTGCATTTGTAGTACTACTGATACCACCTTGTATAGATATACCTTGTTATGTATATTCTGTATGATTTTTTTGTTATGTGGTTGATTTAATATCCGCTAACGACCAACCGACCTCTTACGTCCGAACACCTATGTCATTTAAAAACGAAGACGAATGATGTACGACGGACTTTATATGCCACCGCCTTCAGTACATTACCAATCACCTAATAATTATTAAAGATATTTACCTACAAAAATTTATAAGACCTTTTTGTGAAGCTCTTTCTTAACAATTATTGGTTTCAATACTTTTTTGTTAAAAGTTTGTCGACCTTTTTGTTGTTATTTGTGAACAAATTTGTTAAAGCTTGACTGCTTCCCTACCTTTTATAACATGTCTAGTTCCAGGAACTTAATTCGAAACCTTTTTCAGATTGAAATTTGAAAGGCGGCATACGTTGTATACTTTTTGTAAATAAATAAAATTAGAAACCTATAACAAAAATCATAATAAAAATGGTCAGTAGTCTTGTTATTTTTATATTAAAAATATTGAGTGAAAATGAGACGACGCACAGTCTTGTGGTGTTATACAACGAGTGAACAAAAATAGAAGAAGGTATCATAAAGAAATAAAATTTGGCACCTTTTTAATTTAAATTGATAAAATATAACCAGGTTTTAAATTTGATCACCACGCCTCCAAGGATTCGTGTCCTGCCCATGTATCCTTAAAATAAAAATTTCCAGAGCAAAGAGGTGAAAATAATATATTGATGAATATTTGTGCAGGTATTAGTTATAATATGTTTCATGACTTTTCCAAATTTCTTTTAGTCACAAGCAAGGACACACTTGCCTCCAAAATATCCTTTTTTAAAAAAGTAAAGGGGGAAAAAATTAAAAAAGTCCCTCTTTGAACTTGGCACACATACTTCAAAGAATCATGCCCTTTCCACAGATCCTAAAGATAATAATTGACACAAAGGGAAAAATATTAATAGCTTACGGAATTCTTGTATTAATGGAATGCCTTATAATCTGTCCAAATTTCTATAAACACGAGCAAGGATATGCCAACCTCAAAAAAGTTCCCTAAAAAAATTTTAAAAAATAAAAAAGCCTTATTTAATTTGGCACAAATATTTTAATAATAAAAAAATCAGATAATTGATTTTCATCCTTTTTTCCATAAAAAACTTTGTTATTTTATCGTGGGCAGGTGTATATATAAAGTTTGCCTTATTTGTACTTAGGTTGACACTGAAAAAGTTAAATATTCGGAAAAGTCACGCCCAGTCGCAAAAGAAACTATTTTTTTTTTTAATAATATAAACACTTGTACTAAAATTGTATTTATATAAAAAAGTGGTATTTGGGAGTTTAACTAAACATATTTGTGGTACATTTCTTACATTCTTACTTTCATTTTTAATAAGCTATAAATTTTTTAAAATCAAAATATTTAAAAAAATTATTAATGATAACTAGAGAATAAAGTCTGTAAAACAAAGTTGCATCCGCAAAATTTTAAAATTATAACATTTATTTTTTTTTTAAATTTTTGGCCGCCCTCACCACACTGTGCGACGTGACAGGCTTGGTACATCTGAATATTAATACACTAAAAATTAATTAATATTGTTGGTTTTAAACATCTTTAACAACTATAAGAAGCCTTTTAAATGAATATTTTTGATATTTCTATATTTTTGCACTCTCCATGCTAAAATAACCAAAAAAAAAAACCCAACTCGATGTACATATGTACATAAGTCCCGCACATTTAAATCAATAATGAAAAAAAACAAATCATAATTGAAAACAATTTGTTAAATCATTATTTAATTAATAGCAAGGTGTATCTATGCAAGGTGGTAGCGTTACTACTACAAATACAACACCAACAATCATATAGACTTTTTACATTGTAAATTCGAGGACAAACACCTAGATGTCAAAAAATAAAAGCAAACACAAGGAAACAAACGTGAAGAATGCAGCTTTTGACAACTAATGCATAACACATTCAAGCTACAAGAACACAGCAACACACGAACACAAAAGTCGCTTGCTAAATTTGTGTCCGACTGGCTGCTACTGAAATATTTACTAGACTACCACTACAAAATAAACATATGAGCAATATGACTTTCAGTGGTGCCACCTAAAGTCTTTTTGTATTGTTTAAGCTATATTATTTGCATCTTACCGTATCGGCAGCACTAATCTGTTAACTGTCGCGTATAAAAATAGAAATTAGTTTAATTTCGACCACGCCACAAAATTAGCATTGACAGCAACCCGTAGTCGTCTTGCATTGTAGCCATCAAAAAAATTATTCTCATAAGCACACGTGTATTCTATTTCTGACTGGTTGTGTTTGGTAGCCTGTAGCGAGGAATGTATTTAATGCTTAAGTGTTAAAGCAAAGCAAAGTAAACAATAATCTGCTGACGTACCCCACCACCTTGCGTAAAAGCACAAACACCTTGATTAATAGTTTGTTATAGATGCTTTTTTTTATACTGAAAAGTATTCTATTAATGATTTATTATCATGGTGAAATTATGTACCAGGTAGCCGCCGGACATTTTGACTCTTGCTTTTTTCTTTTTTTTATATGAAGTTTGACACATCTATTGAAAAAGAATTTCTCTAAAAATGTAAGAGAGTGACTCTCTTCACTTCGTATTGCAATCACCTGGTACATCATTTTACCATGATTTATTATTTTTTATTTTTTAAATAAAACATAGAGAATAAGAGAATAGTAACAATTAAAACAATAATAATATGCAAAGGTACATATGTATGTATATAAATGTATGTATATACATACATACATATGTTCGTATGTATGCAAGCCAATTGTTTCTTAAAACAACTAACCAAACAAACAAAAAAAAATTAATAAAAGATCAGTTAAAAATAAACTTTTGCAACGTTAAGAAGTGCGATTAATTAAAAAAAATCTAAACTGACTCAACGAAAGAAATATAATTTATGAAGTGACAAATAACAAACAACAACAACAACAAGTGTATGTTAAAAAAAGAAATAATGAAAAGTTTCGTATATAAAATTAATAATAAATTTTGAAAATTTATTTAAAATAAAATATATAAAAAAAATTTCTATACCAAAAATTTTAATGCATAAGTAAATAAATAAAACATATGATTATACCATAATACATACATAGGTATACATATGTATGCTTGTACATACATTAGTCAGACAAAAATACAAAAACCAAAAAAAAATTTGTAAATATTCAAAAGAGAAAAAACTTGTTTTAAATGAAATATTTTTTTTCAACTTTTTCTTCGAAAACACGTGAGTTAAAATGATTAATTATTGCTTAAAATATTTATAACTAACAACAACAGTTTACATTGATAAAATTTAAAAAAAAAAAACAACGTGTAAATTATGTTTTTACAAAACGTGGCTTATTTGATATGATAATGGACAACCGTTATGTTAAGTGAACTAAGTCAATGTTAACCATCTTATAAGTACTTAAAAACAGAAAAAAAACTCCAAACGCGCAACTTTTAAAGCACAGTGGTATTAAGTATGAAATTCATATATTTTTCATTATTAAATAATCTTAATTGAAAAAAAATTAAATCATTAATTTTTTTTTTAGAAAACTGTTTTTTTAAAATATCGTTTTTAAGACAAGTGACGTTATTTTAATTCTAAAACTTTTTATAGAAAATTTTAAAGTTTAAAAAAAATATTTGAAATTCTTTCTATTGCCTGTTCTTACAAAAAATTATCAAAATGTATTTTTGTATTCTACATTTTTTAATTCCGCCAAATATGATACAGATTTTTTATAAAATCTTTTTCTAAATTTTGTTAAAAATAATTTTTGCCGACCATTTCTAAATATTATTCAGCTTTTGATCCAAATTTATAGGTTAATTTTGTTGTAGGTTTTATTGGTTCTTATACCAAATCGTCAGTAGACCTCAACCAAATTTTTAAAAAACGTCATAAATGTTGTCTGTCTTTATATATAACTTGAATAAACTTATTGAGAATTACTATAAATTAACCAAAACATTCAATAGTCCCATAAAACCCAACAAACAATTTTTCGTTATTAGCTGTTTTGATTTTCTTTTTTGCTTATACCTACATTTGTATAGCCATTGGTTATCTCTAAATGTATTATTAGGGCTATTGAAAACAAAACCTTCTCGCATTACAACCATTACTAAATACAATTCAGTATTTGATTTGGAATCGGTAATTTTTGGGTACTTTTTACTCTTAGATTATGACTAGAAATATTAAACTTAGCGCTTTTTTGACAAGAAATACTATTTTTAAACTACTGGTAATTTTTTGAATTTTTTTAAGATTATTAGCCCGGGAGTATGAAAATAAGGTATATTCATCCCGATTAAGGTTAAAAGTCAATTTATTGGCAAAAGGTACTCTTTTAAAATTTTTGTTACTCTTTTGCTCTCTTAAGATTTTTAGTCTAGATATATAAAGGGCTTATTGATCCATATACATATAACATTTTTTTTTTACATATTTGGTATTTCTTGTTGCATTTTTTGAGATTTGTCTGGTAGTATGAAATTTAGGAATGTTAATCCAGATTAAGTGAACGAAAGGTAAATTTTCTGCTTTTTTGGCAATATTTTGACATTATGAATCTTAAACAAAAATCTAGGACAATAAGTACTTTTTTACATTTTTGGTACTTTTTGTTTCTTAAACTTTTAAGTTTAGAAATAAGAAAAAAATGACTTTTGACCATAAAGAGGTCGGAATTAAACTAAGTGGAAAAAATTACTTTTTAAATTATTGGTATTTTTTTTGAGTTAATCTGTTAAAAAATATAAAATTAAGCAATATTCACCCAAATTGCGCCCAAATGTGAATTAAGTTATGCAAAAGTACTTTTTTCACATTTCTGGTACATACCTAGCTGATATATTCCACATGTTTGTTGGTTAAAAAAAGTATCATAAAAAACAAGAAAAAAGGATTTTGGTTAATATATATGTTTATATCGAAAATTATCTAAATTTTACATTTTAAAACTCACAGTACTCCTTCTCATTTAGTTCTTAGCTTTAACTTAAACTTGAAACTGCGTTTGCGAAGTAGCGGGTTAATTGAAAATAAAAATAAAATGCTTTAAAGTTAATCAAAATTAATGGCAAAATTAAAAAAAGTTATGGCCGCCAAATCATTTTTTTTCTTATTTTTTATTTCTTGAATTATTTTTTGCAGCATTAAAAATTCTTGACCTGATCTTTTATTAATTGTCAGTCAAAAATTAAAGAAAAAAAAATAAATATTTATGGAAATTTTTTTTTTTTTAATTGATTGATTGAGTTTTAATTGTCTCTTTATTTGTATGTGCTTTATTGTCTTATTGCTTTTTATTTTTCTTTAAATGTTTATTTAATTGACATTTATTACACTTTAATTTTTTTGTTTACATTTTTCACACAAACACAATAATGTGTGAGTTTAACTGTCATTTGCATTTACCATTATCTCTGCATTATTGAGGCATTATTTTTGTTTAAGCCCTTATGACACTTGCTTTTTTCTTAATTGATTGCTTTTGGATTGAAAGAAAGAAATAGCAAATGTTAGATAGAACAAAATATATATGTATTATGATAAAAAGTAAACAAACGATACAATGTTGCCCACTTGATATTTTGTTGCAGAGCGGAAAATCTGAAATAAAATCTAATAAACGCGCGAAAAATCGCTTTTTTAACTATAAACTGATCAAATTGACAACATGTTTAGAGTTTTAATCTTAAAACGTCAAGTTTAAGTTAAAAATTTTTACATTTTTTTTGACAGCTTCTGCTTTTTCATCAATTGCTTTTGAATAGCTTTTGTCTTTTTGGTATTTTTCTTTAAATAGCTTAACTCTTCACACTTAGTGTAATTTTCCTATATTATAAGTAGGTACTGTTCTTCAAAGTTTATAAAATGCAAAAAAAAGCAAGTGTCATAAGGGCTTTACTTTTTTGATTTTCCAACTACTCAACTCTTTTATGTCAATGTGCCCCAAAATTGGGGTTTGGTAATAATAACCAAACAAATATACGTTTACCAATTGTAGACGCATCACATTTCAATTTACTTTAAACATTTTATAAACAATTGACTGTTATCGTTTGGATGTGTTGTTTGTTTGAGCTGCTGCTACTTGTGCTGGCTTTTAATAGCCATATTTAAAATTGCTTATGGTAGGGCCTAATCATTTAGTTTTAAATATTAACAGAAATTTAGGTTCAATAATAGGATATTAAAATGGAAATTAAATTTAAAAAACGTTGACGTTAGTGAGACATAACTTTGTTAAACACCATATCATCGATTAGACAATACATTTTTGAAGTCTTAAAGGTACCTTTACACGGTAATACAAAGTAATTAGATTTTGTAGAATCAAAATATTATGAAATTCTCTCCGTGTTTAAAAAAAGAGAATAAAAATCTGTTCTAACTATTTTTCATGTTTACACGGATGAGGTTGGTAAAATCAAAATCGGTTGTTTTTTGCCACTTTCCTTTTGGGGTAACGCCAACAATATTAACAAAAACAACATGAAAAAAATCTGCTTTTATTTTGATTGTTTGTGTATTGTTTCATTAAGTGTAGCCACCTTCATTAGATGCTGTAAGTGCTGCCAACCTTTCACACCTCTGATGTGATGAGAATACACAAGTTTCTAAAATGGTTTAGAAAATAAACATTTACCGAACACTTGTCAAATTTTGCATCCGTATTCTCTCCTACCCAATACATTATGCTTTTACATGATGAGATTTTGTATTATCCCACAACATTTTTTGACATATCGTAATATATGTATTACCGTGTAAAGGTACCTTAAGTAGCAGAGATAAAATATAAACGTTTATGATATAAGAGAATAATTTTTTCTTATTTAAAATTCAATTAGGGCCTTAATTTGTATCATATAATTTTTAATATGACTAAGAAATGTTTTGCAGAAATTGGTTTTTGCGTTATGATAGCAGAGATTTGCAATTTGTAAGTTTTATAAGCCGTATGGTCAATACCTTGCAATCAGTGCTAAGAAGCTGTTCTTGACATTCGCGTTTATTTAAGTTTAACAGTCGTTTTACGGTTTAAAAAAGTTGATTTTGCTAAAAGAAGTGTTTTTTTTAATATATTTTTGCTTCAATTTCAACCCCTTTTCTGTATTAAAACAAGTAAGAAAGTTATAGTCGGTCAAGCACGGCCATAATATACCCTACACAACATACGTATGGTGGCTTTATGACAATCGGAAATGATTTTTCCGGAAGGACATTTGCATGGGGGCTATGTCGAAAAATGGACCGCTATTACCACAAAAAATAAATAGGCTTCGTGCCAGTACCAAAAACTTATATGTCTCAAATTTAATCAAAATATTTTCAAAATTGCGACCTTAACTTTAATTACAAGAATACATGGGCTTTCAGCCTGACGGACTTGCTCTAATCGACTCAGGAAGTGCCTCCGAGTCGATGGGTATACCTAAGGGAGGGTCTCAGATCAATATTTTTGGGCTTTACTATCCTCTGCACAAACGAATAATACCACTACCTCGTACATATGTGGTGTGGGTATAGAGACTTGGCATGTGTTAAAATATTTCGAAAGCTTTTTTTGTAACTTCTGAGATTAAATATGATTGACGTTAGTGGGACTCAAATAGAACACCTAGTAAATTTTGGATTCTCCACTACAGGATCCTATTCAACATTTAGTGGAATAGAGATAAATGTATGGAAAACTTTGTGTAACTATAGTGAAATTAGAGGCAGTTTAAGGCCAAAACGTTTATTTCTATTATATTTGGTATTGGACTTTGAACATGCCCTTTGCAAGGGCTGATTGTTGAAAACCGCTCTCCATTAGTAAGTTAGTTATGTCGAGAGGTCTCTTTAGTTTTTGGAAATATAAATTTGTGTCGCTTTTGGACATAAGGGACCTTCTTAACAACGTCAACATATCATCCGTCTTCGGGCCTTTACATGAAATGGTGGTTGAGAATTCCCTGGTTCCATTCATTTCCAACTTACTGGTACATAGAATAATATGGCTATGATTGGATGAGATAAACTAATAGTGGAATTCCTCAGCGAAGTGTTCTACTGCCACTTCTCTGGAGCATGACTCCTAATGTGCTGCTCAGTAATATGAATTAAATTGGACAAAGAACTGTCGCCTATGTGGATGACGTGCCATTGGCGATATCTAGCTTTCACCTGGATACCATTTTTTTTATATGATTCAGTTAGCTTTGAGCACACTAAATGAGTTGAGCGCAGGGAACAGGCTTTTTATCAACCTTTTTAAAACAAAGTTGGTGATATTCTTTAGCTCCTGATACTGAATGGAATGGTTCTGACCCTATCAGATAACGCTAAATGTATGGAAGTCATTCTGGACTGTAAGCGTGAGAGTAACAAAGATGGTGACTGGGATATATGTGTGCAAGCGTGCCAATGGTAGTACGTGGGGTCTCAGTTCCCGGAACATCGATCGAAAGCTTGACCACGAATCGTCTACATATTGAAAAGTCGATGCGCAACATGGCGATTCTGATAACAGGCGCAACGGGTTCACCTCTCACTAAGGCCTTTTTGATCGTACGAGTACTCAACTGGTTTCCGGCATATCTTCTTTCGAAGAAGCTGGCGCTGAACACAGCAATAAGATGAAATGCTGTAGGCGAACATGCGATCACGAAATTATGGGAAATTCTGCCTCGTTATTTCACAGAGAGGGGCGAATAAAATTGTCTTCTTAAAACCTGTCGATCTGAAAATATACACGCTCGTATCAAGAATCACATTAAGTGTATGAAATCCACCACTTCCCTGGCTTGCCGCTTCCATGCAAACTTTACAAGTAACAGTGACGGAAGTCACTGAGATGTTTTGGGATATGTGCATGGATCTCGTCTCGCCAAAACGCCGTTCGTGGGATTTCATTTGGCTCCATACACTTGATTTCGAAAGACGGACATGGTCTAATCGATTTTCCGATACATAGAGCCAAATTATAAATATTACCGGGAAAATGAGGCCCCAGAGAATTAATTTTCTCGGAAACAAAACTCCCTTATTCCAAACAGCCGGAAAGAAAAGTGGTGCGGGAAAGAAAATTTGGAATTTTTGCAGTCAGAGATTTTGCTTTAGGCTGTATTCTGTGTGGGAAAAGAAATATATTTCGCGAGGAGAATCCATTTAAAATAGGGAAACACGGAATAGGGGAAAAACTCCTGGGGAATTTTTATTCATAACTGGGTTGATAAGGTTCCAGAATATGCAAAAAAATATTAAAGAAATTACAAACGCAATGAGAAATTTCAAGTCTTGCATATAATTTTTCCTAGCAAAAGTTGTATAAAAGGTTTTAAAAAATGTTTTTAGGTTAAAAACAAACCCAAACACATCAAACACTTAGTTTTTATTCACCAATATTAATAAAATATACTTTTATTTAAATATTTATAAGTCCACTTTAAACATACAATATTGGAATTGTAATTTATGCAAATTATATACCACTTAGTTATCTGCTACCTAAGTCAACCTTTGTAAAAAAATTTGTTGTTGAATTTATTAATACACACAACTTCCTGCCATTGTGCAAGTATTTACGTAGACAAACTCAAACATAAATTTTTATCGCAAATATTCTTTTATCTAACAAAACAAAAGTTAATTAAAGTTTTTTGCTGTTTTTCAAACCACTTAACATGTTTGGGCCAAATCATTACCAAAGTGATTGCACGCAACCTATTGATAATGAATATTATTCTGAGTGTTGCAAACATATTCTCTTTAAGCTTTCCATTATGGAGAAACTCTCTTATAAGTGTGGGTAAGAAAAAGTGTTGGAGACCGGCAAAATAATTACATTCATTTGAAAACATGCACAGTAATGACCAAGTTGCCACATCATGTGACTTCACCGATCAGCTTACCCTAGCGGGTATGGAAACCGTCTTTCAGTGTAACGGAGTGAAAACAATGACCAAGAACGATGAACTCTTCTCTTAATTATGATTCAACCAACCAAAACCTCGTAATAAGCGAAAGCATCCGCCTAAAATTTGCCGCTGTAAAAAAAACCAGCACGTAAAGGGTTTGCCATTGACAAGCTAAAAGGGTCACCAGTGGCGACCATAAATGCTTTTGATGTTCTTCGTACTCCAGATCTGCTGGTTGATATAATTCTTTTAGAAGCAGACTATGCCTAAAATATAATTGTTTAATGTACGGAAATGAAAAAAAAACCTTGACTAGGGCACAAAACGGCAAATTGGCAACAACGCAGGGGCAGCGGCAGACACAAACTAATTCGTTATCTGTTTCGAGCAGTGTGACATCCAACAAAAAACGAGTTCCCGAACTCCCAGCCGCTGAAAGGCGACATTAGCATGATTACCATATCGAGAAAGTAACAGGTCAAAATGGGAAGATTATTACTCCACACTACTTTCAACCTCGTCACTACATTCTAAGAGAATTTTTACATGTCAAAAACACGGAGAAAACAATGATATAAGAACCAACTGTCCAAGTTTCACTAAAATATACACAAGCTTTAAACCTAAACAAAGCCCTAGACGTGGACCACATGCCGCCGGAACAACTTAAACCGAGTCCCATCGGAAACACTTAACTTCTTTTCCCATTTATGGTAAACTATTGTATAAGCAAGACAATTTCAGCCAACAATAAATAGGAAAGGTGATAACTAATTTTTTAAAAAAAGACAAACTGTCCGAGCGCTAGAGCTACAGAGGAATAACTTTATTCAACGTAGTGGACCAGAGGTTTCTGATGCATTGATTCCAACTCTGAAAACCACAAAATCAAACTCAATAGAGTACAAAGGAGTATCACAGAGAATTGGCGTTTAATCAAAGAATTATATTGCAGTGCTACTTTTCGAGTTCGTCACGAACAACAGCTCAGCAGCAAAAAAATACCTGTTTAAACAGGCCTACCTCAAGGATGCCTTTTATCGCCATTTTTATTTGTCATTGCCTTAGACTCTGAAATTAACCAAGCATCACGAAAAATATGGAAACACTCTCAGAGATCTATATTATGTAAACTACAAATGCTTGCTAGCGCAAAAATAGTATAAAATCAACAGTTACTTGAACGAAGTGATAAAGCCTGCTGCTATTACTGGGCTGCGCATGTACCCGTGTAACCTAAAAGTCGGTGACATTCCAAAAGAAAAATTTCTAACGCTACTTGAGCAGCATTATCACGACAAATAGCGGATCTGGCGACGTTTGAAATTTCCGATAATGTGTGGAGATCGACGCACATCTCTAAAAAACAAAGTAGAAATCATTTAACGCCATTATCATGTTTGTTATTCTGTATGATGTCGTGGAGCGCGGTGACAAAACAGAAATATGGTCTTCGCTAGCTGATGTTTAAGAAACTGCATGTATTCTGGCCGAATACCATGCTGGCCAAATACGCCAACACCGCTCTATCGTTCATAACAGAACAAAAACCAACCCGTTTTAGGATCTAACGTTCTAAATTGAGGGTGAGCCGGATACCCTAAAAAAGGCACAAGACGATATAAGACAAAGAGGCCTTGACTGCAACTTGCAACGTAAGCGTATCATTTCTGGCATTTTATATCTAGTTCCACCTTTCCCTATGGCTTCTCAAGTTCTATACAAAATGGTAAACAATTTTTTTAAGTATTCTCTAGGAAGTCTTACTTGTTTTTTTCAAAATGTACTAGATTTAATCACATTAACCTTCTTAGTCGATTTAACGACGCCCATCTGTCTGGCTAGTAACCGCTACAGAAGCCCAAATAATTTGACAAAATTCCGATTTCTACATATCTGGTAGCATTATTTTTTGCACAAACAAAAACCACAATATCTTTAAGAGAGAAGGAGAGAGCTCCAAACAACAACAAAAAAATGAAGGAAATTAAAAACACACTTATTGTCAGACGATGTACATATATTGTTGTTTTTTTATTTGGGGGCCGATCATACACTCACATTACAGTCGTTTTCTTATGCTTCTTGTTAGTGTGTTTGGCGCGCTCACTTGGAACAAGTTAAAAATTCAGGTAGTAATTATGTGTCTATGTTTGGTTTTGCAACTACTTACGTGTACCTCATACCTAAAGTTTATTTCAAATTATTTTTGACTTTTTTAAGTTAATTTTAAGAGTCAATTTAACAAAATTGTAAAAAGAAACCTTACTAAAGAGTTGCTATAATTAGGTTTGTTGTACCAATTAATATTTATCTGTAGTTGGGGAAAATAGAAGAGTCCCAACTTTTAAATGTGTTTTATTTTTGTTGTTTATTTATTTTTTCGTCTTTTTAAACAAATTTTTAAGATAATAAACGATACGATTAGTCAGTCAGTCGATTGTTGTGCGTCTCGTGCTTAAAAACAACCGCCGGTACGCTTTAAGAATAGTGAATATATTCGTTTTACTATTAATAGAAAGCAAAAAAGAAAGAGAAATATATAAATAAAGCAAAAAAGTTTTAATTAAATTTCAATGTTTTTAGTTAAAAAAAAATAAAATTTAACCCAAAATTTTGAGTCATTTCGTTTGCGGTTATTTTGATTTTGTGCGATTTAAAAAATATAAAAAAGGTTAAAAAAAAGTAAGAAAACAAGTGCATACATTTGAATGTGGCTTTACGTTTGTATTTAAAATTAAACTTAATAAAAACGTTTTAGACTTTTAAGAAAATTATATGTTTTTATGTATTATTTAGAAAACAAATTTGCCTAAAATTTTTAATTTGTTTTTCCAAATAACACGTGTTTAAACTAAATTCGCTGCATTTGTAAAAGGTACCCACTGTTTTTTGCAATTCCGCATTTCTTACCTTGAATATATTTTGTTTATATGATGATAAAATTGTTAAGTACGTACATACATATGTTTGTGTGAATATATGTATGTATATATGTGTATATAATTCAGAAAATTGAAAGAAAAATAAATTAACAATAAAAGCAAATTTATTAATTAATTAAATGACTTTACCTAGTTAACTGTTATGTGCATTTTAAATTGTTAAATTAACAAATGATGTCAATGTCCCGTTTTTTTTACGAAAAATACGAATATAAATTTTTATAATTCTTCCACTCAGTCATTATCAGCGATGCCAACTGAGTGCTTTTTTTGGTGCTTTTTAATGACTTAAAACGACAAATTTTTAGTTTTTAGTGCCAAACTAAGAAAAAGCACTAGGCTGGTGCTTTCTTGATTTTTCGATAGGGCTTAGTGCTTTTTACAAGTTTTAAAATTTATCAGCAATTATTGTATGCAGTGACTGTTTTTGCAAGTCTCAAGAATGGTATTTTTCTTAAAAAGCGTATTTACCGCTCGATTAACAAATCACTTTAACATCTTCAAGGCCAGGGGTTTGAACTCTTTTTCAAAGCGGCTGTATGACCCGTTTTAAACCAAAAATTTTCTTAAGTACACATATGTTTTATATAAAAAATACAAACTCGTATTGTTTAACTAAAACTTAAAATTTTATTGGTTTTTACATCAAATCATCAGTTGACTTTAAACAAATTGCTAAAAAAACGCATGAATATTTTCTCCCTTTATATAATAACTTCAATAAACTTACTGAGAATTCTTATAAACAAACCCAAACATTCGATATTAAAAGCTGTTTTAGCCCTAAGAAACACATGAACAACCAGTCGGTTGGATGGCCAGATGGACATGCTCTAATCGACTCAGAAAGTGATTCTCAGTTTACCGGTAATATAACAAATGGGTCTTATTCCTTTAGGGCGATATAAACATCTGCACAAATTCATAATATCCCTTCCACGTTTGAAGTGTGTGTATAATAAGTTTAGTGCTTTCCTGAATGCAAAATTACGCTTTTTGGCGCTTTTTTTTTGTGTATGATGTGTTTTCTAAAAAGTTGGCATCACTGCTCATTACTCATACATACACTTCTCTCGAAAAAAAACAAGAAACAAAAATTTCTTAAACATGTTTCAATAACTTATTTATGTTTTTTGGGGTTTTGTTTTTGCATTAAATCAATATGCCGGTTTTTGGATTTTTGTTGTTTTTTTATTTTTAACTCTTAACTACAACACACACATTCAAGTAAACACTTTTATATACCACAGAATAACAATACGTCATCAAAAATGCTGAATTTTTTCATGCAAAACAAACAAATATGCTCTTTTCGAATATATTATGTACTCATGTTCGTATGTATGCATGTATTCTCCACTCTTGTCCCCAAACAATGTTGCCATTAACCCATTTAATAGTTTTGTTGTTGTTTATTTGCACTTTAGGTATTAAACAACTAACAGTGTCTGCTTAAAATTAATTTGATGTTAAACCAAACAATGTGAATGTGTTCACATTCTTTGGTTAAACGTAGATTTCTAATTGTAAACACCAATCATCTCCAAAATAATAGTTTAAAATTTCTAAAAAAAAATTTCTTTGAGTAATTTCGCATGGTCCCACGTCCGTATTTAATTAAAGCAACAAGATATTTTCGGGCATTTCTGGAATTTAAGCAAATTAATATGGGAATTTCTGGCAGAAAGTAGATTCGATCTGGCGTTACGTTACTTCTTTCCATATTTATATTTGGAATAATTTTTTTTTTTTACTGCCTAACGAATTTTGGAAAAAACGTTGTGCTTCCACACGTTCAATTGCAGGAAGACACCGAAAAAAGCACGATTTTTTCTCTCTGCGACTACTAGAACACTGTGATGGGTGTGCCTACAAATTTTAATTTTAAAGAATTTTGACTTTGAGATCGTTTTGTGTAAAGAATTAATTATTTTTTAAGTTCACTAAATGGCTTAGAGTGTTTTAAATTGTATTTGGTTTCCTATTCCTGCGAAAAAGAAAGACCTTTTAGAGCCCCTCTTAGAAGAACTATTATGGTTTTCGTTACATCTATGGCTACCAAAGGGAATTGTGGACCGTTCGTCGGAAAATATTCTTTAACTATTTATACCCATAACACGTACGTGGTAATACCCTAAGACCCACCTTAAGTTCTACCGGATGACTCAAAATCACTTCGATTAAAATGTGTCCGGCTGTCTATCCGTCCGGCTGGGTGTCCGTGTATTTTTGTGATCAAAGCACCGGTATCAAATTTAAATACATATATCTTGATGAAGTTTTGCACAGATGACTTTGGTTTGTGGTAATGATCGCTCCATATTTTGGCATATCCCCGATTAAAAATTGAAGCATGTAAACAGAGGAACCAGCCGACGCAAAATAATCGGCGGCGGTGGCGTAGACCTGAAAGGGTCAGTGGCGACCTAAATATTGGCATAAATAGTTCTTTTTAAATTTTTTATAAAGAAATATAAAAAATTTGTAAAAATAAAAGCTTTTTAATGTAAATAACAAACAACAAGCTAACAATATAGTGAAATTGCGCAATAATACTACCAGTACTACACTGCAGATCGCTTGTGAACTGAAATGTGCACACGGTACTGCGAAATAACTCCCAAATGAAATAACTTCCAAATCAAACTAAAGTTATTTAATTTTTTTGTTGGCAGTTATTCCATTTGGGAGTTATTTCATAGTGCATACACATCGTCACATTCGATTCGAATCGAAAAATCACTCGATTGATCGAGTTGCCAATGCTTTTAGTATAGAAATTCTAATAAGAATTTTTTAATTTCGATTCGAATTAAATGTGACGATTTGGCCCCAGGTTTTTGAAAAGATTTGAAAAATATCTCTTAATTTAGTTTATTATTTACAAAGATTTTTAATTCTTAAAAATTATATCGGTGTTTCTGTTTGTTTTACTAATAGTTCCAATAATTTCCGCTTAGTTTTCGAATACATAAATCAAATGACTACAAATTTTTTTATTGGCATAAACAGGTTTATTTACAAACAGACAGACGTCATGTCTTAAGATTTTTTAAATTATAAAAAATTTTGTGCTGGAATATGGTAAAGTGAAAGAGTGGTTCGAGGACTTTGGAAATTAGAATTTTACTCTTTGTCAACATATGTTCAATTATAAACTTCCTTAAGGTATTACATTCAAACTAAATTTAAATTGTTAACAATTTTGCTGATTTTTAGTATATTTATAATTAACAACATTCAACCTTAAATATTTACTGAATATATATTTGCTTATTTTAATTGTAATTTAAAATATTTAAAGTTCATTAGAAAACTAATTTTTCTAAGGTTTTTTCTTATTTGTTGTAAATTGTTGTAATTGTTATTAAATTTTTATTATGTCTATTTGTTTCAATATTTTTATTTATTTCCTTTGACATTGTCTAATTAATATTTATTTGATTTCCTAATATTTTCGGTAACTTGTTTTTCGGGTTTTTGTAATTAAAAAAAAGCAAAAATATAAATTTTTGCGTCACAGTAATTTAGATAATTCTAAAAGATTCTTAACGCCACATATTAATGGTTTAGTTTGTCGTTAATGATTTCATTTAATATCTATCTATAATCTATTCATTATTGTTATCTCTTAATAGGCGAATTATTTGTCATGTTTTTAAACGTTTATAGGTTGTAAAATATTTTTAACAAATTTTTTTTTGTCAGCTGATGAATAGAAGTAGCATCTATTTATCTTATTATCACACCAGTGGAAGGAAGGGGGGGTGTTTGTATGTTTTTGTGTATGCATAGACATAACATTTTGTGAACTTGTTATTTTAAATATTTTTCAAAAGGTGTTAAATAATACTATTTAACAAAATACAAAAATCTTGACATGGTTTTTTTGCATTTTTTTAATTGTCTAAAATCAGAGAAAACTAAATATTAAGCGAAAGTTGGTCCAGACGGGCCATACTTATTACAAACTTATGCCAAAAAATCTATGCATTTTAGGTGGCTTTTGTGAGTGAGTCTTATATAAGACCCTTCCGTAGTACGTGTCTTACCGACTACTAAATCTTTAGAAAAATTTTCAGGCCTGTTTTATATAAAAAATTTAAATTTGTGTTAGTACTTTTGGAGAATTTTTTCATTGCAACTTATGCCGTGAAATGTGGTTTACGGACAAATTATGTACCAACTACCATTCAATTTAGTTGAACAATCCTAAAAATATGCGAAATTTCTTGTTACTTAATCAGTTTAACTCAAAAATTCTTATTACGGAGGAACTTTATATGAGTTCCGATTATGACCAGTTTTAATAGGCTCGGTTCTTGTGCCAAAGCAAAAACAAACGCGAACTGTACTTTGTTGCTGCTTGAATCGACTCAAAAAGTAATTCTAAGCACTTGTGCTTTTTGAGTATATTTTTTGTACCCTAAGCCATCTGTGCTGATGTTCGTAGTGCCCAAGAAGTCCCATAGTGCAATCTTACCGATCAAATCAGAATCACCTCCCCCTTGTTTTATCTATTAGTCTGTCTAACTGGGTGTCCATGTAAATATTGTGAACAAAGAACAAGCTTAAAGCTCTCGAAATAAAAAGAAATTTTGTCATCAAATATTTGAACGGGTCTGAAGGGTAGTAGAGGGCTTAAAACGTTTTTTTTAAAAGACAGACGGATGTGACTAAGAGCCCAGTTAACACCATTTTGAAAGTTGCTTACCATTTGCCAGATATGTTGTCTTTTCTAATCAAGAGGACGAGAGGAATAAAAAATATCCTGTACATTTTGAGAAATTGAAGTCAAATGTTCACAAACACCTCTCCCTTTTTATGATACCAACACGTTGCAGTGCATGTATGGGGGCCATCCCCTGAGTGTTGGTTGCTATAAAAAAAGAAAAAAATTAGGCAAGACTTTTGCAGAAAGAGTAACTAATTTGTTCCCTCCCTTTCTTTTAAAGTTAAAACAATGACCGTTAGTTAACAGAGAGTTTTTGCATTCAGTTGCCCCTTAAGGCGGTGGCACATAGAATCCGTCATACGTCATACTTCGCCTTTTTTAACTGACAGCTAAGTTGAAAAACATGTTTTATTATGAACAATGTCACATTCAGTACGTCTTCTTTAACGCAACGTACTAAAGTTGGGCAACTTTTAACTTTCAACGTACGTCAAGTACTTTGACAACTACCAGCTGATTAGTTGCATGGTGAAATTATGTGTACCAGGTGGTGTTACGAACACAACTGATCTACTTTTTTCATGCATAAATCAAGGCTGGGTACTCAAAGTTGTTTACTTTTACACATCTTTTTTTGACAACTGAGCCAACGAAAACTACAACAAAAACAATAATTATATTCACCAAATTTTGATGTTGTAGAATCACCGCCACCTGCTGATTTAACATCCGTTTATAAAGGATTCTATGTGCTAACCTCTTGCGTTGTTACGTTAATGTCAGGTAAAAAAGGCGAAGTATGACGTACGACGGATTGTATGTGCCACCGCCTTTAGAGCTTTTAACAAAGGTAATACCTTTATATTGTTCTTCCAAAAAAGATGTTATAGTTGCGTTGACTGTCTAAGAGCTATATTTTTATCGCATTTTAGCACATGTGCAAGTTCTACCACCTGTTCTTGGGTTTGTCTACGGCTACAAACTTTTTCCTGACTGCAGGGCCTTTAAGGCGAAGACTCTATAAGCCAGAATGACCGCACATCTTGCCTTATGCTCCAAGACAGAGAGTTCTCAGTCGAATATATTAACTGATAGTCAGGCGGCAATCAAGGGTATTATTACAAACCTTACATGCTTCTCAGCCATCCGAGCATGCAAGGAATTAATTGGTTAAATTGAGGCAAATGAGAATACTGACAGATTGCCAAAGCCTATATGACCATGAAAATGCCAAAGTACGTTCGTTCTCTATTTCAGCTCTATACTAGGGGTATTGATATGTTGTGAGGGTCAGAGCTAGTGAGGTCTCGAAATCACCATTTTGTACATAGTCTCCATTATTATGTATTCCCGGATCTCAGAGGCGATAAGGTAGACTCTTTGTGGGGACATCGGTTCACGCCAAAAGAACGGGGCGACTGCTTAGCGATGATTTCAGGTGATGTGGTGTACTGGGGGATAGAAATACTTTTGAGCACATTCCGTGTTATTGTCTTAACGCTTAGGCACTCTAAAACTGCAGTCTAAGGTCTTTTCTATTAAAAAATCTGGAGGAATTATCTGAAGTTAAAAAGACAAGATCATTGGCCTCTGCCTAAGAAGTGTGAAGTTCATTACTTCGAATTAGTCGAATTTGAAGTACAGTCTTATCGTTTCTTTTTCAAATGAATTTTTTGAATTTATTTTTAGGGGGAAGGAAAAAAATATTTTTTTTTTCAATTTTATAAAGCTAATACTTGCCCCTATTAACCAGAAGTAACAACCACCATTAAACAAAGTCGGGTTTTACATTATGCAATTTTTGTTTCGCAACTCTTGAGTTTTGTAATGTAAGTCTAGTCTGGGAGAAAAAAATATGTTTTCCAAATTTTTACCTTAAAAATATTTTTTATTTATATAAAAATTTTTTAAAACAATTTTTTTATCTTTTTTCTTTCAGCCAATAGAAAATTCATTATAAAGCAAGTGTTACCTTTAAAATATTTATACAAAAAAAGTTGTGAATAAAATTAGCAGAAATTAAGCAAAAAAAAAAAAAAGAAAAAAATATATTTTTGAAAAGTAAATAAAAGTGAAGTGTTTAAAGTGTTAAAATCCTTTTTAAAGGTTAAAAAATATAAAAATAAAAAAATTATTAAGAAAAAGGAAGAAAATCCAGAAAAAGAATTGTTTACCATAGAAATTGTTAAAGAAAATATTTAAATTATTAAAAATTAAACATAAAATGGCAACATTGGTTTTAAATCCACCAAATTATACATTCAATAACGAATACAGTAACAATTTAACTGATAACGTTGACAGTGACGATAGTGATAAGAGCAGCAGCAGCAGCAGTAGCAACAATAATAAAGCAAACTGCGACGAGCCTCTAAAAATCAGTAAATTCTTTAGCAGCAGCTCCAACTATCAAAGCAAAATCCAACAACTAATCAGTTTTAGTTTTACTTCATCGAATTTTATTTTCATTACGTTTATCTTGAGCATAAGCAAGTTATGTACTACGGCTGCTACTGATCCCAGTCAAGCGGGAGCTGCTCAAGCCTCAACCACTGTGCCCAGTTTCTTAATGCCTAATCTAAGTGGTTCGACACTATTAGAGAAATTAAACTCATTTCGAAGCAATACGCTGGGACCGCCACCACCACCAACCTCTTCGCCGTCAACAATTAAAAGTAAAAATACTCCAGCCGCAGCAAATAGTTTAGCCCAGGACAGCAGAGCCGCATCTGCATCCTCGATTTCATCCAAATTGTTGACTGCAACAATGTCAACATCATCGCCATCGACCACGCGCTCATTTTTTTATGATTTTCCACTATTCGGAAGTGAAGGTCTAATCAATAAGGATATAAAATTCCTTAATGTTTCTGGCAAGATTGGCACACCCTTGGGTATAGGTAAGTCCCGATTGCTTTAATTTTTTTTTAACTAAAAAAAAACTTAAATATAAAATTATCAATTATTGAAAATATTAAACAATTTTAAACTAAACTTTCCTTAATTGTTATTACTCTCTGAATACAAAAAGAAGATTTTGTTCTTTTACTTAAAACATTCATTGTCATCATAATGAAGTTTTCACTAAAAAAAGTTTCTGGTTTATCAGTAGTGCGATTCAGTAACTTTTAACTATTCGACAATCGTCATATTTATCGACAGAAATTATTGTTTGCTGCTACGGTTAAGTGATTCACTAAGACGTTTTTAACGATAGTGGACAAGTTATTTTTTGTTTGTATTTTATTAGTTGTAAAATAAATTTTAAGAAAGCGAAAATCATAAATATAGTAAAAATAATATGTAATATACAAAATAACCTTTTGTCGATACAACTAACAACACAAAAATTATTGCCGTTAAATTATCAAGTATAACGATTGTAAAAATTGCTAAAAAGTTTTGCTGTTTACTTAACAATAACAGCTGACTTTAACGGAAGTGAATATCATTAAAAACTTTACTGAATCGCAAAATCGTTATATTTATTGTTAACTTATTTTAACGATGCGAATATCGTAAAAATAAGTTACTGAATCGCACTACAGGTCTTTAAAATCATTATTTTCCACTAACTAATTCCTGCAGTTTTATTTTTAGCCAAATCGTACAAGTTTTGTTTGTAACTATTTTTGGAATTTTTCTTCTTCTTCCTTATTTAGCAACAACAAACTTCTAAATAATTTCAAAAGGCCTTAAGATATGAAAAATGTTTATTTCTTTTTTCGGTTTTGCTTACTTTATGCTGCTGGTATTTCTAAGATTTTTTTACTAAAA
Organism: Melanophora roralis; assembly: GCA_963583895.1. Classification (NCBI taxonomy): domain Eukaryota; kingdom Metazoa; phylum Arthropoda; class Insecta; order Diptera; family Rhinophoridae; genus Melanophora; species Melanophora roralis. Next base: position 120,702,609 of record OY757187.1, read on the forward strand.
TTTATAAAAATAGTCAGAGGGAGAGAAACTTTTTTTATTGTGACCATTCAAATAAGGGAAGGGCTGGCAACTAAGTTTGGTTGTGGAAAAGAGGGAAAAAACATATGATGGGTCAAGTCTGGCCACATTATTTCTTTATTTTTATTACATTTCGTCCCTATTAGAAGGCGGTGAGATATTTTTTTAGTTTTATATTATTTTCCTGTGGAAAAACGCCTAAAAAAAAGCGATGAAATGGATGGCTGGGGCTTATAAGTCTTGCGACCAACGTATGTTGGAGACACTAGAGAGTTGTTTGGGGTCAGTGAAATTGTATGGCTGTCTCCCATAAATAAATTTAAAGATTACCGCTTTGCGTCAAAACCAGATTTACAGTCTAATTGGCCAGGACTCTGAAACAGACGCATATTGGTATACGACTGGCGCTAGGGCGAAGGGAATAATAAGAGTGGAAATCCTTGTTGAAAACCCGTAAAAATGTATTTTGTTCCGCTTCTAAGACCATAACAGTATCTAGTAGCCTTGGCTTAGGGCACACTTAGGTCTAAAAGAAGTTAACATCTTTTCGGATCTGAACAGAGCGATAAGTACAATTATGTCCAAGAACACCCAACATACGACAGTGTTGCAAGGCCAAAAGATAACTTGTGGTGTCACAGAATATAACTAAGTGCGCATTATAGGGATGGGCGCCTGGACATCGTGACTTGATCAAAAATGAACGGGCGAATAATTTGGCGATTTAGGGTAGAGAACAGGAGGTAGTAGACCTGAGGCGCTCAAAGCCTTTCGTTCAAAGTGTTAAGTTGTTGAAGGAAACTTCCCATAGAGCGCTCTGAAGTGATTAGGCAGCAGGCAGAATATCAAGAACCGCTTGGGGTGGGCCGAATAAGAATGAGACAAGAAAAATTCTGAAATTGAGGACACTTGAATAGGGAAATGTGATAAAAGCGCAAAACGGTCACTCAAACCAACAAGCACACCTTCTTCGAATAGAGATTTCAGTGAACAGCGATTATGCAGGTATGCCACTACAAAGGTCAGAGCCCGATGTTTTATGTCTGACGTTATACCAAATGAAGAATGCTGCGGGAATTTGTAAAGTTCTTTTCTGATTTTTTTTTCTATTGCCAGGAGCGCGCAAAATGGCAACTAATGACTAAAATGTATGCTATAGCGAGCAAGATAACTTTTTTAAGGTCTACTTCTTTTAACCTAACTACGAATTAGACCCCAGTCTAATTAAGCCAGTCAAAAAGAAAAAGCCCGTAATTTCAACAAGTAAATAACTAGGTGTGGTGAAATATCTTTGGTGTAAATTAATTTTCGTAATATTAACACGTACATAGGTATGTCCATGGTGAAATTATTTGACCAGGTGGTGTTACGAGCACAGCTGATCTACTTTTTTCATGCATAAATCGAGGCTGGGTTGTCAAAGTTGTTCACTTTTACATATCTTTTTTTGACACCTTAGCCAACGAAAACTGCAACAAAAACGAAAATTTTATTCACTAAATTTTGTTGCTGTAGAATCACCATCACCTGATGCATTATTGCGCCATGGGTATGCCTTGCCTACTTTATTTTTCTATATATTTTTTCCTGATAGGTAAAGATAACTATTAGGTACTAACACAAGCACTTATCTATATGTTGAGATTATGGGCATTTTTCAAGCCCGAACGTATAATACAATAGTCTACGGCGATAAAACTTTCTGAAGGGGGGCATTAGTAATGGGTTTTGCCATCCTAGCGATTTAACTCTGGAAGGCGGTTATGCTGTGTTTTTTCACAATCGCCATGCGCAACCAGTAAGTGAACCAGCTCTCGTAGCCGACCTTTATTTACCCAACACCCTGTAAAGTGCAAACTATATGTTCTTGCACCTCTCGGCACTTGGGTCATTGTTCCATTTTTCGTCTATAATTTTTATCAACCCATATGTCTTCTCTAAAAAGTTTGCAACTCACTGCTCAAGACCTTAAAAGCTTTTTTTTGTTGTTGTGTAAACTACCAGTTTTTATTTTATTTGTGCTGTTGCCAAGCTTTATAGTTTCATATGTTTGAGGCTTTTTTGTTTTCGTTAACAATTTCTTTTAGGAGGCTTGTTTCTGTGTCTGTCTGTATCTGGATGTGTTTTTAGTGGGTTTTCAATCATAATGATGATAATACTGATGACGATTGTGTGTTTAAATAATGAATAAAATTATCGTTGTTGTTGTTGCTGTTACTATTACGATTATCATTAGTATTTCAGTACACGTTTTAACATTTGCGTAATTGGTTAATGCAGACGTTTGATGGTTGTCTGCATTCTTTAAAAAAACACAGCAGACCGTACCAATATCCCCATACCCGTGATATAATTGCGGTTATAAGTAAAGCTTTAATTTAGAGAAGGACAAAGTAAAATAAAAATATATCATACGACTTTTTAGTCTTTAACAATGTTTCTTATTTGTAAAGCTATGTAGACAGTGTAGCAAAAAAAAGTGTTTTTTGAAAAAAAAAATTTTTTTAGTGTTTAGTAAATTAATACAATGAAATTTTTAATGAAATTACTTTAATGAAATTTTTGTTTAAAGACTTCCACAGGACCTACTACTTCTTTACGAATGGGTCCCAATAGAAGTAGGGAGAGCTAGGTCAAAGCTATGGTCTTTTGTCATGAACTGGGTATCGAAGAGACCTACAAACTTTCTGATGGCTGCAGTGTCTTTCATGCAGAGACTTAAGCTGCCAAAATAGTCGCTGATTCAGCGCTGTCCTTTTAAACTAAGAATAAAATTCTTGGGTAAACATTTTTATTAATGGTCAGGCAGGTGACTTTCAAGGCAATCTCCGCAAACCTCACTTGTTACTTAGTAGTTCGAGTGCAAAATCGATCCATTTGTAAACTATGTGGGTGTTCAGAGATACAGGGGTATTAAAGGGAATGAGGTGGCTAATGAACCAGCAAAGCAAAGGTTAAGAAGGACAGAGGTCTGGTTAAACATTACTTTGTATAGTGTTTCCGGCATTATGTGGAGATTTTATGACCCGGAGACAACGGGTTCGTGGAATCCTAGTGGAGATGACAATAGATTGTTGTTGCATAGCGGTTCCTGTCAAAGAACTAGGACGACTGGCTATCGATTTGCTTGTTCCGTAGGTTCGTTTTTTTCTTAAAACCTGTGAAAAAAATATCTGAAATTTGTAAGACAAGCTGTTGGCATTTGTAAAGTGAGTGTGGAACACCCTTGAGCTCATTACGTCCTGGAAAAAACTAAACAGCCAAAGGCCTTGATGGCCAGTCAGTTCAACCTGACCTGGTTAATTATTTTTAATAAACCTCGCAAGTCAAGAAAAAGTGTTTTTTTATTTTTTTATCGATCTAATTCAATTTATTCTCTAAGTATCATTGACAACTGTCACTTCGCAGTAGCAAGCAACACTGAAGAAAATTAAATTTTTGTTACTTTGTTGTTGAATTGTTTGTTTTGCGCTCTTTTACTCCTATTTTGCGTGAAGTCAACAAACAGCACTGATCAAAAGCAAACATCAAGTGTTTGACGGTGTTGCTAGGCCTTGAGCTTTTCAAATGGGGTCAACATTAACAAATGTTAAAGGAGTGTTGGAGAAATAAGGCAAAATACTTACGGAAAATTACCATTATTTCATTTCGTAAAATCAAATTTGAAATAAGTCCACACTTGGCTGTTTAAATTTCTTCGTTAAACTTTAAAGTTAAATCAAAATGTTTTTGGCTTTAATTTTATTTTATTATGCATTTTCGACTACAAAATGACATGCACTTACTAAAAAAAACAATTTAAAAAAAATAGAAAAAACATTGCATAACTTAGTTGGCGAGTACAAGAGAATTTCTTTATTTAATTTTTTAAAGGTTTTTTTCTTTGTTTAATTATTTATTTTATTGTCAATACGTCATTTTAATGCCGAAAAACGTAAATTTTTCGTTTGAATTAATTTTAAAATTTCTTCAAGGTGAGGAAATAATTTAAAAGCAGAACAAAATTAATGAAAAAAATTTTATAAAGGAATTAATTAAATATTTTCAAGATTAATATTTATACAAATTATTTAATGTTTGATAGAATTGAAAAAAAAAAATAAATTTTACTAAACAAAATACCTTAAAAGGTTTATAAAAAACATAATTTTTTTTTAAAAGCTTTTCTTAAACCTTAACTGCTTTAAAAAGTCGACCTTAACGTGAAAAAAACAAGACAAAACAACAACAACAAAATGTAAAGTTTTTAAAGTTTTAGCAACATTTTTTTCATTTCCTTGTTTCTTACTTCTTCGTTTATAAATATTTGCCAGAATATAGTAAAAACTTTGAGATAACAAAATCAGCCCCATTCAAAAAAATTAACAAAAGTCATTGCATTAAAAGAAAAAATAAAAATTTAAAAAAACTAAAAGTTAATGAAAAAAATTAAAAAGTATTGTTTTTGTAGCAAATGTTCAAAAGACTAAAAAAAAACAACTCCTATTATGTAAATACCAGAATGACCCTGAAAAAAGTCTTAAACAATTTTCATTCGAAACGTAAGAAAACAGCCACTTTGACGTGTTGTTGACTAAAAAAATATTTTCCAAACAACAACAATAAAGTTTAAAATTTTTCCTCAACAAAAACTTTAAATCTTTAAGCGCGCAAAGAGAAAAAGCCATAAACCGTTAAAGAAAATATTGTATTTATACCGTCAATCGGATTAAGTTGGCAGCACTTTTTTTTAACTAGCTTAAATTTAGAACTACAATAAAACACTTGTAAATCTTAAACATAACGACCAATATTTGCTTAAACTAAAATGAACTTAGCGGCGACATTGTCGTTGGCGTCAATAAAACAATTTAAACTTTTTACTTTTCTAAAGTTAAAAAGAGAAATGGGGAAAGTATTAAAAATTTATATAAAAAAAAGTTAAAGATAAGTAAAATACACTTGGATTAAAGTCAGATGATAGGAATGCGACCAACATAGCTTAAAGTAAATGTACAATTAAATATAGTTGTTCACAAAAGTTTAAGGCTTTTATTAAGACTTATAATTCCTGTATTCTATTTTCACTAAGGCTCTTTAAATTAAAGTCGAAAATTTATTAAATAAATACCTTTTTTCACAAAAAAATTGTTAAAATAAATGGTGGGCCCTACACGGCATCCGTGTTAAAATTTGGGTCGATTTTTGAAAAAGAAACATTTCTTTTGTATAAAAATTATTTGGAACCAATCGTATTTCGATACCGACATGTCTAAATAATTCAAGGGATTTGACCTTTATCCCGGGTAAATATCTTTTACGAAAGGTTGATTTCCGCATGTAAAATTATATGGGAGCTATATTAAATTACGGATCTTAAGCGATAAAATAATACTTTAATATGTGCAAAATGTAGTTAAAGTAAAATGTAAGCCCTTCAAAGTAATTAAATCAAATTTGGATAACATTTGTATCATTAGCCAATCAACGCTATTTTTAATAAAACCTTTCGCTAAGTTTCAAAAAAATATACTCTTATTATTTTTTTTTTAAATCTTGCAAAATAGGATCCGTATCATCTCAAGGTTTCCAGACACACCCAACCAGGTGGATGGTCACCCACTAAAAGTTATTCTTTAAATATTTGAAAAATATTCCTGGATTATGTTCCTTTTTTCATTTCCTATGGATTTTCCTTTTTACTTTATTTTTTATCTTCTTTACTTTTTAAGGAAAACTTTACTTCTTAATTGTGTCAATTGGCTTGATTCGATTTATTGCGATTTATTTAAACGATGATTTAGTTAAGCTTTAACTTTGCACCACAAATCAAAGTTAAACTCATCAGCGGCTAAGTCGACTACAACGACATGCCTTAACAAAGTTAATGGCTTTAAAAAATAATTTAATATTTTAAAGACATTTTTATTGGATTTTACAAAAATTCCTTTAAACACAGCCGCAAAGAAACCATTTGTGCTTATAAATTGTATTAAAGTACAAAGGCTTTTAATTTTTAAAGCCTTTTTGATTTAGTTGACAAAGAAATCGAAAAAAAATCCAAAATTAATGGTTTACCTAAATACAATAAAAGAAGAAGATAAACGTATTCTTAGTTATTTAAAAACAATGAAAATGTTTTTTTTTTGTAAATTTTAACGAGTAAAATTAAAAAAGAAAAATAATTTTTAAAATAAACGGTAATTTAGCAAATAAATGAACTGACCTGTTGTAAAATCATATGGGTTTAATTACGCATTACCAAAAATGAAGCATACCTTAGGGCGAAATATATTAATATTGCCTGTTTAATTTTTAAATGAAAAATATAAATCTTTCCTGATTTTTTTCCAACAGAGTACAATCTTCTAACTGCCATCGTCGTAATTATAACGTTTTGGTTTATATTTTTTTGCATAACTTTTTAATATATATGTTGCCCTATCAATATAAGTCCCTTAATGGTTGTCATATTGTCATAATATTGTGGCAATAATTAAAAAATACTATTTAAAATCCAATTGAATGGATCAAAAATGTTTTCTCTTATGTACAATACAACTACATAACTACTCGTTAATGCATATTAGAAATAAAAAAAAATATTCAAAATCATTAAATCATTGACAGCTGTCAACATAGTTAATACCCAGATTGTACTTGATAATCTTTACTATAAAATTCAATCACATATAATCCTATTTACTACAAAATAAACATTAGGGTGCCGGCTATTTGAATTTAAAAATTAATCGAATAAAACTTTGTTTAATTCAATTTTATCGATAAACTGGTTAAATAAAAAAAAAATTTTTTAAATTTTGCAAAAAAAAAAATTTGATATTAAAATTTTGTTTAAAATTAAAAAAAAATATTTTCTTTATTGATGTTTTAAAGGATATATTTTTAATTTGTATTTAATTTTAATAAAGTTGTAGCATTTATTTTGGTGCCGCTGCATTGCAAATTTAGTAGTTTTTTCTTGGCATGCACGAACTGCAGGGTTGGCCCTATATTAATTTTAAAGTAAATTTAAACTCGGAAACAAGCAAGAAATTACAAAAACAAATCTTTTTAACATAACAATTATTTAACTCATCAAGAAACAAAAAGCTCGGAAACTCGAAGGGCATGTCAAACTCTCATTTCAAATATACTCTTTAATGACTTAAGCGCCATGCTTACCCGCCCAAACTATGGTTTACACCAAGAAATTTTATAAATTCCACGATCGAAAAAAACTTTCCAATGTGATACCACCACAGTAGCTCGGGGTAGACGAATTTCAATTCGGCGAGTTCTTTTACCTTTACCTTTACCATATATTAGAACAGAATCACAGATTTATTTTATTATAATTTTAAAATGGATTAAAAACAGATTATTTTCTTGATTATTCGAATAATTTTTGTTAAATTGACAACTTATACTTATGAACACACATACACAAACCTACAAACCTCTTTATAGTATTATTTTTAAACTTACTCTCCTGTACTAAAACTGTAAATATGCTACTGCATAACAGGGATGGAAAAGCTACAAGGATTGTAGTATATTTTCAATCAAATGTACAAAGGTTGAATGATGACTTAAAATGAAAAAAAAGAAAAAATGTTTTTGGAAATAAATTTTATATTATAGCGTGATAGATAGTTTCATGGCATTATTTTTTTAGTTATTGATATCGATAGCTAAAGAAGACCTATTATCTATTTTCAATTGATATGAAAGCTCAAATATATATTGATACTCTTTAGCAATTGTTACTTTATCGCAATTTTAAGAATATTTAAAAAAAAATTTACGCGATTATTCAAAACTAAAATTTGTTTAAATGTGTTTTCAAACTAAATTACTTACAAACTTAATAGCTCTTTATTTGTTTTAAAATTATAAAAACATCCCCGTTTTTTTTAAATGTAAACTAGTGAGTAAGCAAGTATTTTATTTAAAAGAAAAACAAATTTTTGTTTTTTGTCTTTTTAAATACATAGAAAACAGGCAGTTAGTTTGAATGTAAGCTTTTTATACCAAAAAAAATATACCAGATTTAGTTCTCATTTTTCCATCCCTGATGCTAATAATGTGTTTTTCGATTATGCTAAAGTATGCAGTTTATGAATGTATTATTTACAAAAAAATAAATTAACGCGACCATGCTAACAGTAATATGACATACAAACACACATATAAGTAAAAGTTCAAAATCCAAACTTTGGCCAACCCACAAAGCCAAAGCGTCGACGTAGACAAAGCAAAAGCTCTTTACTCGATCATCAAACGTACTGTTTAAATAAAACCTGGGTAATAGTAAACAAAAAATCCTTGCCGCTGCTATCAGTTTAGAGAAACAGTTAAACTTTCACCAAGCTCTGATATCGAAGCCTCTGAAATGAGCTGTATCTGGTATTGTGTCCAAAATAAAGCATTGGACATATTGCCTTAATACTAGACAGAGACAAAGGAATTTAAAATTTAAAAATCAAAAAATAATATTTTCTTGGGATTTATTTTTCTGACATAACTATTACGGTCCCTGATTCTTACGATTCAAGGCCTTTTCTCAGTGTCCTGCAATTGAAATTTGCCACCAGTCCCATATTTGCTGCCACTAGGAATCAGTGCAATTGATACTAGATTTTTTTAAATTATTTCTACACATAAACTGGCACTGTACAAATATAATGAGGGTTGGTTAGCTGACCAACTGACTTACTGTGTTTATATCTGTTAACAATTTATGTGCTCATGCACATATAACTACGCGTACAAATATATATGTAATAGTACAGGGTTCTTCGAAAGGAATTTTTAAATTTTGTTAAAGCTATAGCTGTTGAAATAGCATGTCGGATATAGAGTTTAACAACACGGGAAAAGATAAAATTTTTCTATTCAGGACTACCATCGCGAAGATCTATTTTCGGTTTAATGGGTTAGTTGGCTTATATGGTAGTTTGCCTTATTCGCCAACTATGCAGAACTGACTTCTGATGGCCAAAACAGAACATTTGCAGAGAAAGGGAAGTCCTTCTTTCTTTTGCTGTTCCCACATCTGAGACAGCATTAATTGGAAGAGAGTCCGAGTCTACTTGCACCCATCACTTAGTAACCTGTTAATAGTGACAGTATTCTAAATAGTAATGCAATGTTTAAAGATTTCGCTTATGCTAGTCGCCAGATTAGAGGTATATGGACTAAATATCTGTTTAGCCAGCTTGTCTGCTTGTTCATCGCCGACCTCTAATGACGTATTAATATGCACATTGAGTACGCGCAAATGAATGGGAACCTCAACAGAGAAATCTGTGGACACAAGACCCAACAAATACTAATGCATCCTAAAAAAAGAACCTTTTAATATCTATTTTTGGCTGGAGGCATCATTAGCTCATGTTTTCTTGAGAACGACATTAACCTACGTATCACCGTCGAGTGTTATAGGTCGATAATTACCAATTTCAAATGGTCTAAATTAAAGAATATGCATTTGTGTATATATGCCGCGTAGCCCATAGGACTGTTAACTATATGCCCAAGCGATTTAAGGATTCGATCATATCACGTTGACGTGGTGTAAACTGCTATTGATACCATTAGATTAGTTTCCTTTGAATGAATAAAAATAATCTTTAAAGTACACAAAGCCTATGCTTTTAGCCAAATTTAGCATGCTATAAGGGTTAGATTCATTTAAGGCTAGATATTTTAAATTCCCCGCGCATTAAATCCGATTTTTCCGATTCTGCACACCAAACAAATAAAAGTTTTTTTATATCTCTTACGCATTTTAAAAATAGGAAACGCCTAATAAAACACCCTTTAAATGAGAAGATTAATATTTTTCAATCAGATATTTGGTTGAATGTATGTATGAATGAATGAATGCATGAATAAATTTAAACTGTAAGCTGGCATATTTATGCCATATTGAAAATTTAACTAAATAATGTTACTGCAAATATTGAAAAACCATTAAAACTCTTTCAAGTGCAAGGATTTCAAGGATGTTGTGAATTGAAGCGTGATTTGTAAAAGTGAATAAAATGTTTATACTTATCTATTTCAAAAGATTAAAGCAACATGTAGAGGGTGTCTGGTTGCAAATTTATGTTTATAAATACGATTATTTCAAAAAGGAATAAACGGTACAAAGAGAGGGGGGCGTCGCTGGAATTATGGATTGTGTGGATTTGTCAGTCATGATGTCGCTGTGGTCGAGTGAGCATCGCTCGTTCCCTGTGGAGACATTTTTTGAGAGTAATGATTCTTACGTAATTGCTTTTCGACAATTTTGTTTCAAGTTCAGTATTTGGCTAATACGTGATAGACGAGTGTAAATTTAATTTGTTTGTGGGACATTCCACGCAACTTCTTCGGGTATGAATGAAATTCTATCCTTTTAAAACTAAGATCGTTAAAGAACTTAAATAAAGTGACTTTGATTTACGCAAAAAATTTTTTGTTGCGATGTTGGGGCGTTTTTTCTCTGTAAATCCCATTTTTGAAACGACGAGGCTCGTTTTCACTAAAACGGGCACATCAACAAGCAAAACTGCCGTTACTGGTCGCTGAGAACTCGCAACCCTCGATTGAAACTTTAAAAACCATTGCATTGCCCCAGGGTAACTGTTTGGTATGTCTTATTCACGCATGCGGTAATTGGACCATTCTTTTTTCGAAAATTCTCGTGAGGCCAGGTGACGAATGTCAACGATAAAAATTATCGACGCATGTTTACGGAATTCTTTTTGCAAAACTTGGAAGCTCATCCATCGTATTCTTTACACACGTGGTTTTAAAAGGATGCGGTGACTGCACAATTAGCCAGGACTTCGATGAATTTGCTTCGGAAAAATTTCCCAAAAAAACTAATCAGTAGCTTTTGGGACATTCCATGGCAACCGAGGTCGCCCGCCCTAACTTCCATGTTTTTTTTATGGGGCCACCTCAATCTCTTGTGGCTTTAAAGGAAAATATTCGTCGAGAAATCAGCTCAATTGAACGAAGTTTACTGGAGCGTCTGGCGCAACACACAAGGCTCCGTTTTGAACAGTTTGTTCAACTCGACGGAAGACATCTGGAAGATATACTCTTTAAAAAATAAAGCCCGCATTTCTATTCTATCGTTCAATGCTCTTAACAAAATTGTTTCAATTATTACGTTATTTATTTATGTTTGGAAATATAAATCTGCCACCAGACACCCTGTATTTATTTAAGCCATTTTACACCTTTTTAAGTTGAAATTAAGAAAATACAAATTTACTTTGAGAAAAAACAAATTGAAAATGATAAGAAAAGTTAAGAACTTCTAAAAATATAACTTTGACAAAAAGAAGTCTCTCAAACATTAATTTACAGCAGTTTTTTATTTAGTTTTATGCTTCAACCAAAATAGTAAAACTTTGACTCACTGTAAACGAAAGACTCAGACCAGCTAAACTACAAATTTATTCGACAAAACCATTTACTCAACCTGACCTTTCAGAATAAAAGGTTCGCTTATATGTTGCAAAAATGCTGTTGGACAGTGTGGTTAAAAGCTGGCGTTTAATTTAAAATTTTTGTCTATATCTTATGCTCTCATGATAAATCGTTCGCCTTAATTAAGCAAATGCTCTTTAAATAAATGCCCGCATATATAAATGTTGTGGGTTTACGTTGGTATTTAGTTCCTAAACTTTAGAAACAGAATTTAAGGATACTTGTGTTATTAGCATTGTTTGTAAAGAAATAAATATTGTAGATCAGCATATGACCCATAGTATAATGTTGCTATCAATGTATTGTTGATACACATCATGTACAAAAATGTTGCATTCATATTAAATTTTATCACACACATGTATGTTTGTAACAGCGGCAGCAACAGCTTTGTAAGCATCACCATCACTATTATCATCAGTCAACAGTCAACAAACAGTATTTGTTAAAGGATTTTCCTAAAGAATAAACAAACATTTTTATTTATTTAAGAGGAAACTTTCTCTTGTGATGCTGCATCAGCCAGCAGCATCTAAAACAATTACAACAACAATATACCAAATACTCAAGCAAAACCACCACAACATGCAAAACATAATGTTGAACATGAAATATTGAAATTTTCATTTTATATTAGACCAACCAAAAACCAAAGTAAAATATAGAGGGGCCCAGGGGGCTTAACCCAAAAAAGATAAATAAACAAACAAACAAACAAACACACACACCACACACACACACATATAAATAGGAAACTTGGCTTAAGTGCCATTGAAATTTTTTTGTACTTTTTTATAATGGACGTTGGTAAACAGATCGGATATTAAGTCCAAAATAAACAAATTTACACAGAATGTGTGATTTATTGCAGTTGAAAAAACAAAAATAATTTATAGAAATAAATAATAAAAAACTTGAGCAAAATGTTGCAAATAATAAAAATTTGTTTAATAAGTATGTTAAATTTATAAAGTGCTCTGGGACAGTAACTTTCCTGTCTAAACAGCAACTTTCCTGTCTAAACACCAACTTTCCTGTCTAAACAGAAAGTTGCTGTGTAATAGAAATTGAAACAACAGCGGAGTTTAAACATTTTTTCAATAACAACAAAAGGCCTTTTATTTACACAAGAGAGTTTCTCTGAAATACACAAATCATATAGTTTTGTAAAAAAAAATAAGTTGTTCTTAACTAGAAAACTTTCTGGTAACTTCTTTATTGAACTAAAAAGTTTTTCTGGGTTACAAACAAGAAGCCTTTAACAATATAGAAGAACGCGATAGATGGTCTTTTAGGAACCTAAGAGTTAATTAGTGCTTAGCGAGATGTATAATTTCAGGCTAGGAGAAGAAGCCTTATACCGAGATCCAACATGCAAAGTACAACCGATAACTGGGTGGAAATTCCAGTGTAAGCACTGGAGTATATCACGGCTGACGTCTGTTCTCGTTGCTGTTCAGCATACATAGTACTTCACGTGCTAATCTTACAGGCAACCAATGTGAGAAGAAGTATCACATGGCACATATATGAGTGCCTCGAAGACCTCTACTATACCGACGACATATGTCTGCTTGCACAGAATTTTTTTTGGATATGTTGGCAGAACTGAGGGAAGTGAAGTTCTCTACCGGTTTGAGTCAAAGAACACCTTTGCGAACGATCTACATCCTTTACATATGCCCCTCACCTGGTTTCTTTGGAAAATAATGAGGATTTTTAGGCCGAACATGATTTAAAGGAAATTATGGAAAGGGGAAGGCGAGGCTCTCATTCGTTTTAAGAAAAATAGAAAGAAAGTGGAAGTGGATCGCTTATGTCCTTAGGAGACAAAGTTATGTGGCGAAAACGGCAGAATCATTTGTGCATTTTTTAAGACAGCCAGAGAATAAAGAGACTTAATAATACCTGGAGGAGATAAATAGAGGAAGCAAACTGTATGCGGCCCTTTGTTACACACTGGATCTATAGGAATAAATATATGTATGTATATATGCTGTAACGACACGTTTTCGCTGGTTGCATGGGCAGGCTCATCCGTGCCCAGGGTCGTTACAAAAAAAAGAAACAGAAGCTTATTGTCATAAACGTTCCCACATAGGGTTTTCTATTTATTGGGTTCAGACGATACTGCCGCGCTCCCGGAGAGCACTGGTACCAACTGATACGGAGCACATGGGTACCAACTGGCACGGAGGATACTGGTAACAAAGGAAATCGCGACACGATATTTACGTACAAACCACTTTTGATTTATGAAAAATGTAACTTTTAAATGAAAAAACTTAACTTTTTGTTAGCTACCCTGGCAGCGCTGGTATGAGTTACACACAAGCATCAGCTAGTTTTCTCATTTAAGGTACTTTTACATGGTAATACATATATTACGACTTGTCAAAATATGTTGTAGAATCTTATCATGTAAAAGCACAATGTATTGAGTAGGAGCAAATACGAATACAAAATTAGACAAGTGTTCGGTAAATGTTTATTTTCTAAACCATTTTAGAAACTTGTGTATTCTCATCACATAAGAGGTGTGAAAGATTGGCTGCACTTACAGCATCTAATGAAGGGGGCTACACTTAATGAAACAATACACAAACAATCAAAATTAAAGCAGAATTTTTTCATGTTGTTTTTGTTAATATTGTAGAACCTTAACCATATGGCATTTCCCCAAAAGGAATCTGGCAAGAAACAACCGCTTTTGATTTTACCAACCTTATCCGTGTAAATATAAAAATTACAGATTTTTATTCTCTTTTCTTAAACACGGAGGGAATTTCATAATATTTTGATTATACAAAATCTAAATACTTTGTATTACCATGTAAAGCCAACTTTAGCAGCTGTCTGCCTACTTTCAAAATCATTTGTACACGACACCAAGATGGCGCCACCTTTAGACCAGCTGTTAGGTTTGAATATGTAATATCATGTATGACCTTCATGTATGAAATAACAAATAACTCATTTAATGTAAACAATTTATATTAATAATAACCATAACAATTTTAATACATAATAGTTTAACAAAAATGAAAAAATATAAGTTGTCGTCAAAAACAACTGCTGACTTTTGCCGTGACATTGTAAAAACTCTCTGTTGTAAGCAAGTACGATCACACGATTGCCAAACAAACGAATCGCTCTACATATAAATTTAAAGAGCAACAGTTTATTTAAAAAATAATCAAAAATGTTTTTAAAAAATATTAAAGATGCTGTTACTGCTGTGTATGCATATGAGAAACCACGTGCTTTAATATCAAGTTTTCAATATTCAATAACAAATTCAAGAATGTTGGCAACAAAATGAAAAACACTTCACAGAATATTTAAAAAATGCACAAAATGTAAGCACTTCTACTGGCAGGATTAAGGAAAAAATTAAAAACATGTTCTGCTGCAGTTTTTCAGTCAATATATATGATGATGATTATGATGTTGAGCATTACTTACTGTAATATTGTTGATTGAGCTTTAAATGGTAGCATGTGGTATGGACACCCACAAGAGCCAGCTAACCAAACAAATTTGTATTTCTATAAGCATGAAAATACTATTTAATTGAAAATGCAAGGCACGTAAAATTTACGAGACCGAAGTCAAAATAAAAAAAAAGTATAGAACCAATAGGCAAAACGTAACAGCCAGTTATTTAGACAGCAAGTGCAGGCAAAAAAGTAAACTAATGAGACCACATTGAAATGCTTAAAGGAGAACACAAAAACGACAATAATAGGAAAAAAACAACAAAACAACAACTCAAGGCATTTTCCGACAATGATACCAAGGGCTACAAAAATAGCCAAAGGCCAAAAAGATGTTAAAACAACAATAACAACAACAGAAACAACGGCAGTCGATGAACTCCACCAACAACAGCTTGTTTGTAATCAAATTTTTTAATGGAATTTTATTAAGTTGCTGTTCTTGTTGTTGTTGTTGTTTTATTTTTTTTAACCAAACTATCAAAAAAATTTTATTTAAAAAAAGAAAGAAAATTCGAACAAAATTTGGCAACAGAAATGAAATTATCAAATGTTGCTCATGCAACGCAAAGAGGACCTTCGAAGTGTGAGTGGCAATTTGAATTCAAGCAACTGTAATAAAAGAAAAGGATATGAAATAAAAGAAGAAGAAGATACAAAAAATAAAGAAAAACTTTTTGGTTATATGTAATCTGAAAAAGAAAAACAAAATCATATTTGTATGTTGTTTGCCACATCTGTTGTATTTGTGCTGGCGAAAAATGAAATGAGTAAATGTTTCTTTATTAAAAAACTTCAGACATAGTGCAGCGATAAAAAGTGTAATTTTTTATGGATTTTTGATTGCCGAAATATACAATCAATAGCTCAGTTTTTTTTATGCATGGAAATTTAAATATTTATTGCACAATAAAACTGAAATTCATTTATTTAAAGATCGTTACAGACAACAGTTTGTCTACTTTATTTTTACTTTTTGGTGGGCAGCTTTGGGCAAAAACAGAGAAGCTGTACTGGTTACTTGAGATGAGCGATCCCGTGATTTTTGAAGAATACTGTAAACAGTGAACGTGATTTTTAAATAACAGTTATTTTCAACAGTGACGGTGATTGTTGTTAATTATTTTTCAAAAACTAATATGTTAATAGTTACTTTACAGGAAGACCCAAAAATTTTACTTTAAATAACACCAAAGTTTAGGTATCAACACTGCAGTAAACAGTTGTTACTCAGGAACATTTCCTATTTTTTGTCACGAACCACAATGTAGTTTATGTATATGGGGCTTAAAGATTGAATAAACGAGGCTGTTGGCAAATATTAACTAAGTCTGGTAACAACATCGCAATAAATAGTTACTTCACAGGAAATCCCAAAAATATTTGTTTTCATAACATATCAAAGTAACTACATCGCAGTAACAGTTACTTCACAGTTTACGTCACGCTCATCTCTAATAGGCACCTCTTTTTTTGGCAAATACGAACCCTAAGGGGATAAAAATGGGCCTAATAAGCAAAAACTGATAAGTTTCTATCTTGTTAACTGTATACTAAAGAAACAAAATTCAAGAAGTATCGTATTCTTTAAAAAAAAATTAATGTTCACCTGTAACTGGCACCTGTTCGAAGCTTTATACCCTAAAAGGCAAAACGGGAGAAAAACTATATTTTGATAGTATTAGGTCGGTCCACTTTGCTACTTTGAAAGCAATAATTTAAGTTGCGTTCGATAGGTGTCAAAAGTATGATTATGTTTTTGTTGCCTAAGGGATTAAAAATGGTAAAAATTTTATTTTGGTCCTTTAAAAGGCAATTTTGTAGCTTCTAAACGAGAAAATATAGAAACTTTATCCAAATTGGGCTTGACAGGTCTCCAAAAGTACGATTTATCTAGTACGAATTTTTTACGTTTTGCTACATTTAAGCTGAAAAAGGATTGTTTAAAGTTCGAAATCGTTTTTTTTTTGTACTTGCCTTTAAAAGTACGATTTATCTAGTACGAATTTGTTACGTTTTGCTACATTTAAGCTGAAAAAGGATTGTTTAAAGTTCGAAATCGTTTTTTTTTTGTACTTGCCTTAGTAGGATTTCAATCTGGGACCTTTCGAACTGAAGCACTAGTGCGATACCATAAAGGCTACCGGGAAACAGCTTTTAAATGTAAAAATATATTCAAAACCAAAACGTTTTTACTGCTTGATTTTTTGAGGTAATCCGGACGTGACTTGGTTTGAGAAAACCTAAGTACCTAAAAATTTTAGGTACGATTTTGGCTTAATTCAAAAAGAAAATATATATTTTGGTACTTTTTTTAGCACTTCTGAACAATGTAAAAAGCAACACAATTTTAATAGCGTTCGACCGGTCTTGCAAAAAAATAAAAATGCGTTGTGGGTAAATTTATTAAATTTTGTACCACTTAGGGTCCAAAAAAAGTAAAAAAAAAATTTATAAAAATTCGTACTTTTTTACATATTTTGCAATTACGGGCATAGAAATATGAAAGAAGGGCTATAACCTTTGATTAAAGTCAGAAGTCAACTTCATTGTACATATTTGGCACTCTTTGAATTTTTTGTGATCATGAAGATCAAGAAGACTATTGACCAAAATAAATGTCGAAAATCAATTAGGCTGCTAAACAAGTACAAGATAGGAAAGTCGTATGTTCGTCGGGTTTTTCTGTTGAAATCAAGTTTCGGGTGTCAGGTTAGTTCTATGCCAGGTTTTAGTGTCAAATTTTCAAAAATATCCCTAAAACGATCGATGTTTAAAAGCAAAAAGATTGGTTCACTACAGAGCGAAACAAAAGCAAAAACCATTTTTTAGGACCATCTATATTCCTATATGAACCGTTCAATTTGAAAGTGTCATAAGTCACTTTTTTTTAAAGTCAAAATATTTAAAGATATGAAAAAAAGCGTTCAATTGTATTTAGTGTTGCCATTAACTCGGTTTTTTTTTGAAAAATTTACTTATGCCACTTTCAAATTAAACGGCTCATATATCTCTGTGAAAACGGCCACTTAGCACGCGACTTTGAAGACGATAACCTAAACTGCGGCAAAATGGTTTTTAGATGGAAGCAGGGGAAGTAGTTTCTCCCTTACAAAGCAGAAATTTTTAAAAAATTTTTCATTCGATTAATAGGAGAACCTATTACAGCTTTCGACTTTAAACTAGATCTTAAGAAGTCCTAGTGTAATACGTACATTTTAAAAAAAAAGGCAGTAAAAAGAATCAAGGCGAATTGTTATAAAGTTTTTGATAGAAAATATTTTGAAAACAGTAAGACCTTTTGACCTGAAACCTTCTTTAATATTTTTTTTATTTATATTTATTTTTGAGAAAAATTTTTGGGGTAGGAGCCCGGGAAATAGCATCGCAACCATACGAACGTTAAAAAATTGAGAAGTTTCTCTTTATTTCGAAACTACGGATAGTTTTTGACTTCAAACCTGGCACAAAGTAATTTTATTATAATATTTGGGGCTCGAAAACAACTTGGCTGGATCAGACGACTGGAAATACAAAAAGACCAATGTAAAGGACATATAAAATTCAGCACATCCGAATAAATTGCTCCTACTTGTACACACTTGTTTAGAATTTTTTTTAAGATTTTGAGTTTAAAAATATAAAATAAGGCTCTATTGACCCAGGTGTAGGCCTAAAGGAAAGTAAGTTGACAGAAAGTACTTTTTCACATTTCTGGCAATTTTTTAATTTTTTTGAATTTTTTGATTCTAGAAGTATGAAATTAAGGTAAATAGAAATGACTCTTTTTATATTTTTGCTTATTTTTTCATATTTCAAAAACAGATTACACATTTTGGATTAAATGTTAAATTTTATTTATTGTTGAACTAATTGTTTTTAATACAAATTTTTGGTTTTTAGTTTGGCTTTAGTTCATATAATTTCTTTTTATTAGAAGAAATTATTATTTTCCGTTTATGTTGAAAGAAACTTTCAATTTGAAAAAAGCAGATTTTTTCTACCGCTACTAGCCGAGTAGAATGCATTTTCGAAAGCAGCTACGCAATTTCATCATCAGTACTCTTTGAACGGTAGTAGTGTCTTTTGGTTGTAAACATCACCTATTTAACTTACATGTAACAGAGAAAAGTATACGGTATCAGTGTTTTCCTTTTGTATGATATACAATAATAAAAAGCGTTTCGTTCCATCTGAGAGATGGATGATGCTCGACCATTAGTCAAGTATTGCCGAAGAGACTATTAATAGAAAATAACCATAGTGTATATGTAAAGTAAACTTAGTCCTAACTTACAAAATAAAAGAAGAAAAATAGATATTCCGTTTCCCTTTCCCTGTTACATGTAAGTTAAATAGGTGATGTTTACAACCAAAAGACACTACTACCGTTCAAAGAGTACTGATGATGAAATTGCGTAGCTGCTTTCGAAAATGCATTCTACTCGGCTAGTAGCGGTAGAAAAATCTGCTTTTTTCAAATTGAAAGTTTCTTTCAACATAAACGGAAAATAATAATTTCTTCTAATAAAAAGAAATTATATGAACTAAAGCCAAACTAAAAATCAAAAATTTGCATTTTGGATTAAGATTGTAAAGAAAATTATGCAATTTTGCAAGGTTTAATTATTTAGGGTCATAGTTTTTTTACCCATTTAGTATGCACTTTGTTTACGGGAATATTTAAAATCGTAACGAAAAAAGCTGTTTAGACGAAATATTTTTGTGACGCAGCAAAGTTTTGGCAGCGGAACAAAGCCATTGAATGAACAACTTTCGCCGGCGTTGGAATGCAACTTATGTACAACAAAGAAAAACTGTCTAGAGCAATATACTCGATTATGGCAGTTTTTATATGTCCTTAAAATTGGGGGCTACCATTCCCCTTACATACATACTTTCTAAGGCAACAATTAAATATTGTAGAAATTGCAAACTTATATATACCCTTATTACTATGTAAAGGATATGAAAATTGCAGTTTAAAAATTTAAAATTAAAACCTTCGAAAGGCTTTAAAACAATTGCTTAAGGATGAAAACTTTACTTCAACTTTAAATAGTTTAATAAATATCACAAGTTAAGGAAACATTCAACAAAGAAGGCAAAAACATATTTAAACAAAAATAAAACAATTTGAAACGCACACACAAACACCAAAGTTGACTCTGCAAGAAACAATGAAATTCCTAAGAATTTTCTTTAAGATTTAAATGAAAAACAATTTAAGAAGAAGAATAAATAGAAAAACAACAACTTCTTGACATAGTAAAGCTGTTAAATGTTAAAAGTGTCACAAGAAAAAAAAATAAAGTTGTTTCCATTCGTTTTTTCTTTAACAAGAATTTGTTACGGTTAGAATGTTTTTTAAAATAGAGCAAAAGTCAAAAGAAAATACAAAATTTCTTGAATATATAGAAGAAAAAACACATACACTCACACACTAATGCACGCAGAGAAGTTAAGTGCATCAAAGTAAGGCCTGAGGATGAAAGCGGAAACGGAAATTCAAGTAAACCACACACAAACGCTCAGTACATTACGTAACACAAATAACAATAATAACTACAACTTTCTTTACAACTACTGCTACTGTCAAGTATGTTAAATTATTTACTTATGAATGTGAACAAACACACACACACACATGCCCTGAAAACACAAAGTAAAACCGCTGAAATCAGATTATTTTATAAGTTTTTATCAAAAACAAATCTTTTTTCTAAGAGAAGGAGGAGTTTTGAATTTCACATTTGAATTAACGGTGATTATGTTTTATTTATTAATAATTTATATTTTTGAGACTAAGTTGCAAATAGACAAATTTCTTAATTTCAAATGTTTGTTAATATACAATTTTTCAAAGTTTAAAATGTTTGCCCCTTTAGAAAAAGAGTTGAAGTTCCCAGCTTGAAATTAAAGCTTCGTGATTGCTGGCTTCTTAAAAGCTATATTTACAGTTCTTCATGTTGCCCGCAAGTAAAAATGCGGAAGAAAGACAACAGAGAGAACTGTGAGAACTCTCTAGAATTGCAAAAACGAAATAGTTGGCATAAGCCCAAAATAGCGTGCAATACCTTCTGTTTTAGAACATCAAATTTATAATATTAAATTTAGTTACCACGTTCTAATATATTTGCGGACGACCGTAGTTTCCAAGTGGCGTGCCTTAGAGGCGGCACCGGACTCCTAACAAATTCTTAGAGCCTTAGATGCCTAAAAGGGCATCTGCAAGGTAATATGAAACATCATCAACTACGATAACCTGTCTAAAACAAGACTATGTGGCTATCAAAACAGATATTGTTAGCCGTGTCTGTTACTTTTCCAGATAAGTGGAAGTTGCCTATTGAGACTGGCCTTGTTTTAGATGGAGGGAAGGTGCAAATACTTCCTTCTTTATCAGAAACTCAGTAACCAGAACAAAGCAGACAATAAGCATGGTCCACGCTAGGAGGGGCATTTGGTGGTGACTCGCTGTATAAACATGATTTTAAATTAGCCCTCCTGAACACCATGCGGGCAGCCCAAGAATAGGATCAGCTACTTATCTTAAAGCAACTCGTTTGAGTACGGTTTTAGGATTTAAAGACCGGATATGATTTTAAACTTAAATACTTAAAAAAATTATATAAGCTAAACCAGTGTCAGACTAATACCTTAGTTCCGGGTGGGGGAGTGTCTATCCTCTTCAAACAAATAAGTTTGCTACCATGTGGCTTTAGCTTACTTCAATACTTGATTTGACTAGTGGAAATTTGTGAATGTTGCTTTGCTTACCTAGTAAGTTAGCAAGTAATATTGGAGATAAACAAGCACTAGTTACCTTTTGGCGGAATAACTAGTTATTTTTGTTTGAGTTGTCCCGAAATTTACAACCCCTGCATACAAATGTGCTTACAGAAATCAATTGAATAACTAGTTACCAATGATTAATTGAACAATATAAATTAAAATTTAAGGATTTGAAAATAGAAACATGATATAAAGCCTGTTTCCTAGTCCTTTTTTGCACATATACCTGCAAATGTAATTATTAACGCCCTTACTAAAAGGTAGTTTTTCTGTCGAAACGAACTCATTACCTTGTAACCTGTGAAGTAATGACAGCTCATTACTCAATTTCAAAAAAAATTTGCTGGGTAGAATCCCATATCTCCAAACTGGTTACAAAACCGAGTTCTAAAGTAGTGGTTTACAATCTAAGCGAAGCACAGAGGGTCTAACAGTAAGTCAAACAATTGGGACTACTTTCGGTTTCATTTGTATTAACTTCGCATCTATATGTGGCTTTACGTTGAGGCGCCAATCCAGGTAAATGCCGAGGTATTTTGACTCAAGATGTTGAAGCACGTTTCATTGCGTAAAGTAAAAGTAATCTGGTTTTGTTTTTGTTTTCCATAACTTTGATTTTTTTCTCTTCTTGGGCTTTATGATGTAGTTGGTTCGAGGCCTCTTTAAGTTCTGTATGAGTAACGAAAAAAGCAGTATCTTCAGCAAATGTTCACATGTGTGTTGGAATGTCTGCTATGTAAAGCAAGTACAGAGTTAGTCTTGGAAGACTATCTTGAAGATCTCCAGTTCCTCTGGGCTGGAATAATTGAGGTAGTACCCCTCTTTCATCATTAATAGTCGGCGGCTATGTACGATTCCAAAAAGTTATGGAGATTCGCCGGCGAATTGAGCTTTAGTTTGACTAACAGGCTTTCATGCCCTACTTTGTCAAAAGCTTTGGAGACACCAAATGCACGACTGAATTTATTTTTTTTAAAGCTTTTTTTTATAACGGGTACCAATCTGTACGTTTGTTTGATGGAAATTTCTGGTTGGGAAAGCAGTTGTTGCCATTCAAAATCGGAGTCAGCTAGGGCTGTGACACTTAGCCTTTGAAGGACTATTTCCAGGCGGAGGCTTATCATCTTTACTTTGGCAACTTTCCATCTAAGCGGAAAGGTATTTAAACCGTAGTATTGTGTTGAAAAAGTTGTTCTGTTTGCAAGACAGCTTTGGGGAGCTTTTAAAATGTAAGTTATCAATAGCCTCTATAACATCTAGAAATTGGAACCGTATTTTTATAGGCTGTATAGCAGCAACAGACGGCAATTAACTAATGTAAGTATATGAATTTTCGAGATCAAATTTTTCCTCGCCATTTTGCCTAAGATCCCAAGAGCTTCAACATATTATTGATTAACAGTAATATTGTCTAAAAATCCCTCTGCTCGACGGCGCTTAAAGGGAGTGAGGTTATTGTTAAGTAGGGAAGTTGATATAAAATCAGCCTGTTTCTGATGGGATTAATGTGGCGCAAGCCCAAACATTTTCATCTAACATCACATATATCCAATGCTATGCACCAACTAAAACTTTAGTACTATGGGCGAAGAAAGAGTTCTCAAGCCATCACTATAGAGTAAACTTAAACGTAAGTAAGGGTGACTTGCTATTGAGCATTAGTGGTTTCAACGCCCAAGCCGCTGGGACAATACAAACTGGAAATGGGCGACCAAAGCCATGATCAAAAATAGTGAATTATTTTTGTTTACAGATCTGTTAGCAAAAACAGTCTATCAGAAACATGTATAAACAGTGCCATTGAAAATCAGAAAATCCGTTAAAAGACAACTGAAGTATTAGTAAAAGGACGACTGCTTCTTCTAAACTAAATTTTCGTACATTGTTATAAAATACCCAAAAGTTTTGCTCTTCTCTTTGGGAGCCCATATTTAAAAGTTAAGTGCTTGTATGCGATTACGTGCCACCGCTGTTGTTGTTTAAAATATTCTACTGCTTTTTCTACTCATACTGTTCTAATGTTTTTTAAAATTCCTGGGATGTTTAAATGGTTCACTTGGTGGTCATCAAGACAACGAAGCAGTTAAAGAAAAGAGAAAGACATGCTCTATGATTTATAAACAAAACTCTCACAAGAATTCCAACAAAAACAAGGATAATAATGTTTTTTGTTAATTCATTTTGTATACATGTGTACCTGGCTGGTTGACTGGATGACTGGTTCACTTTAGTTGAATGCGTTTGAATGGCAATAATGTTGTTGAGTAAAATAAGAGTTTTTCTTACATTTCAAATATTTCTTAACTGATTTAAAAAAGCAAAAAAAAAAAAAAAACGACGTTGATGACACAACAGTGTTAAAACATAAAACTGAAGTTATGTTTTCCTTAAGACAAGAAACAAGATACAACCAGTAAGAAAGTTATAGTTGGTCAATCCTGACCATATTGTACTCTACACAACATTTGTGTGGGGGTTTTTTCAAAAAAATTAGTCACAAAATGTTTGTATTTAGTTTGATAGTTGCTGACATAAAGATTAACATGTGTGCAAAATCTTGAGAAGGTGAAGTATTATTCAACTCAGTTGGGTGCCCCGGTAGGTCAGTGGTAAGTGCACGAGTCTACTAGTCAGGGGGTTGTGGGTTCGATTCCTACCAGAGACCCTGGTAAGTCTGCTTCATTCGTCTGTTCTTTCATCCTTTCTTATCTATCCTTCTCTAAAATTTCTTCTTTCCTTCCGTCTCAACATATTCTATCTGCCTCTCCAGGTAACACAAAGGGACCGAATTAAGCGGACCCAAGTGAGCTGTATCCTTTCCTTCAACGGCTGCCTGTTCTACCTAACCTAACCTAACCTAACCTAACGCATTGCAGCTGTAGTCGAACCAAACCTGCGCAACCAGCAAGCAGGATTCAGGCCACAACGGTCTTGCACAGACCATATAAACAGCCTAAGAATTATCGTTGAACAATGCAGCGAATGGCGATCACCCCTATACCTGCTCTTTATCGACTTCAAACGTGCTTTCGATGAACTTCTCCACCCCGCAATATGGACTGCTCTAGAATGTAAAGGTATCCCAAGTAAAATTATAAATTTAGTCAAGTGCCTTTATACAGATGCGCAATGCTCCGTGCTGCATGCTGGACGCACCAGTAACCTCATAACGGTTAAATCAGGAGTCCGACAAGGTTGCATCCTCTCGCCGCTACTATTTAACATTGTGCTCGACGTTATTATGAATGAAGCAATCGGAGCAGGACAAGGAATCACTTTAGGCCTGCAAAACAAACTTAGTGATCTAGACTACGCAGATGACATCTGTTTGCTCTCGCACAGTTTCACCCAGACCCAAGAAATGCTAGATGAAATCGCTTTGATAGTAAGCGCAGCTGGGCTAAAAATCAACACAACCAAAACCAAATCCATGCGCCTAAATAGCACACACTCGGAAAACTTCAAGCTAAATAGCGAGCAAATCGACGATGTTCAGAGTTTCTATTACCTAGGTAGCTATATATCTAATAACGGTGGCAGCCAGCAAGACATCGAATGCAGGCTCTCTAAGGCGAAACAGGCTTTCGGTACCCTAAACAAAATCTGGCGATCGTCTAACATATCGCTGCATACAAAAATCCGCCTCTTTAACACCAATGTAAAATCAACTCTTCTGTATGGCAGCGAAAGCTGGAACGTCTCCGCCGTCAATGCTCAACGTCTTCAAGCCTTTACCAACCGATGCCTTCGACGTATTCTTCGAGTGTTCTGGCCAAACACTATCTCTAACACTGACCTGTGGTTCAGAACCAGCCAACCCCCCATTTCTGAGGAGATTCTCTGCCGAAAATATAGATGGCTAGGCCACACCTTGCGAAAATCGGCAAATGATCTTACGCGGAAAATACTAGAATACAACCCGCAAGGAAGCCGAAGGCCTGGGCGACCGCGAAATACCTGGAGAAGACAAGTCGAGTTTGAGCTTGGAAGATACGGAAAGAGTTGGAACGAAATCAAACAATTAGCACTAGACCGAACTCAATGGAAATTATTTGTTACAGCCCTATGTTCCTTCTAGGAATTTAATGGATTAAATATAAATATATATATAATATATATAATAACCTAACCTAACCTATTCAACTCAGTTATAACCCAAAATGCTTATTTTAAGAGGACATTTTGTATTGGAGCTTTATCAAAAAATTTACCAATCATTACCAAAAAGCAATAGGCTTCGTATCAGTTCCAAAAAGACCCACCTATGCCAAATTTTATTCAAATATCTTCAAAACTGCGACCTGTAGGGTGTTCACAAGAATACATCGACATCCAGCCACACGGATGGAGGGACATGCTTTAATCGTATCAGGAAGTGTTTCTAAGTTGATTGTTATACTTAAATGTGGTTCTCAGAGCATTCCGTTTTGGACGTTACAAACATCTGCACAAACGCATAATACCCCTACCACGTATGTGGTGTGAATATAAAAAGCAATGCTTAGACTAGATAAATTTACTACAACAGCACCGCCGGCAACATGTTCTTAATTAAGTCGGTAAGTAAATTCATTACACAGTGACTGACTGCCTGACTGAGTGACTGGCATGTAATTCAACAACATTTAATCATTTTATGAAATTTTGCGTTTGCAAGTTTTTCTTTCTCTTTCCCCTTTTTCTTCTATTTGATAATATTTCTCCAAATTACTAAAACCACATTTTTTCACTATTAGATGCTCGTATAAGTTGCTGCTGCAACTGCAGTTAATGGCTGAAAACAAACACCAGCGCTTTGTTGTACATTAAAATATCCATAAACAAAGATATACTTTTTCTAAAAAGGAACTTTGATGTGATAATTGAATGAGTTGAGAACAACATTTTCTCTTTATGAAAGCAACAAGAAGCGATTGGAATAAAAAACTGGTTGCAAATAAAAGCAAAAGTTTGTTAAGTAATCACGTGCGCCTGTTTCTATAACTTAAACAATGGCAACTGGTGTTGCGTTCAATTAATATGCAACCAGCGATGTTAATAAATGTCATTCATTTATATGACAGTGACAACTTGCAGTGTTTTTGGTGCGATGTGATGTGAACTGGTGTCACTATTTTATTGCTTTATGAAAGAAAGTGCCTAAATGTTTAAACAAGAGAAAAAATGTTTTTCCCTAAGGAATAAAATAGAAAATTTGAAGGTTAGGGAGAACAGGCAGCCGTTAAAGAAAAGGATACAGCTCACTTGAGTCTGCTTAACTCGACCCCTGTACGCTATCTGGAGAGGTAGATAGAAAAGTTGGAGATGGAAGAAAGGAAGGAATAGAAATAGGAGGAGAAGACTGAAAAAAAGAAGAATGAAGTAAACTTACCAGGGTTTCTGGTGGGAATCGAACCCACAACCACTAGCCTGGTAGACTCGTGCATTTAACACTGATATACCGGGCCACCTAATTTAAATACTAACTGATAGGTTTTTTCTCGGGGGTAGGTTATATCCAATAATTTATTTTAATAAGTCGGTAGTTGCGGTTGACGAATGGCATCTAATGCAAAGGATCTTATTCTTCTTCATAGTTCGCCTTTATTTTTGATGAAATATAATGCCATAAGGGTCTTTAAGTTGATGTGGCCCTCTTTCGAGCAAAAGCGACCATTCAATAATGATTTTACTGATTATCTGTGCTCGAAAGGATGTATCAAGTCTGTAGTCAATCTTAACGGGCTATAAGGTAATAGGTTAACACGCAAGTAGACTGGAAATTCCTTCTACGACGGATGTCGCACTTGTGAGACTAAAAAAGGAGACAGGTTTTGACCTTCTCTTCAAGTGTCCTGGCCTAGCTTGATATAGTAGGATAAAGAAGGTTAACTTTTTTTCGGATAGAATGCTGACTAAAGGGGCTGTAATGATTTGGTTCTACTTCTTTTAAAGCAATTTTTTAACTAAGAATTCATTAAGCAAAAAATGAGCTGAGCACTGATAACAGTTTTGGGATAAAACATGAAAAATTGCGCAAAGTGCAGACGTATTTCCAAAGCTAATCCATTAATGGAAGTTTCTTTTAACATGCGACTTGAGCATAGTATAGACATTCTCTAGGTGGTGTCTTTATAAATTCTTCATGGACGGAGTCGTCTTTTAAATCTCTCTGCCTCTAATTTTCTTAGTCTCAAGACCTTTATCTCAATATCGATTCTTTTTTTAAAGTCAACTCTCAATGGATGGTCCATTACGTTGGTATCAGAATAATAGGTTATGGGAAAAAGAATAGAGTGAAAAGTGTTTGAGGTTATTTGATTTAAATTTTTTGATATTTAAATTACTTCGGAAGACATCTTGAGAACGTTAGAATTGTTCATGTAATGTGAATTCAGGGGCCAAATCGTCGCATTCGATTCGAGTCGAAATTTCACTCGATTGATCGAGTTGACAATGCTTTTGATATAGGAATTCTAATAAGAATTTTTAAATTTCGATTCGAATCGAATGCGACGATTTGGCCCCAGAACAATTTTTAATTTCGTGGCAATACGGTTAGATACCTTAACGTTGCCAATGAGTACTTTGGGGCAACCGGCCCATATACATGGGAACTGCATTTAATTTCTTGTCGGATATAGATGGTAAAAGTATTACAAGATCAGATAATGTGACGGAGTTTGGAAAATTCCGAGACTTTTGAATCGCACTATAGTTTCTTGCTCAGAACACTAATAATTAATTTTAAAGGCATTTAAAGAGATCTTATCTCATCAGAAATAGTGCGATCTTTGAGAAAATTCAATATAAACTGAAAAGGTTTTTACTGACGTCGATAACAACAAGTTTAGAGCGCTCAATGCCAGACAGATAGTTAACCATAGTGAGTCAAAAAGATATTGGACGGTGATTTAAAGGGCGTCCAGTTTTTTTCTTTTAAGGCATCCACGCAACAAAACTTACTTTCCAGCCTATGAGAAATACTTTTGCATGATTTGTTTGTATTGCTTATAAATACGCCGGTGTCAAATAGCATTACAATTAACTCAACGGATGCTGCGTGATCTTCACGCTAATCTGTTGCTATCCCATCGAAATTAATCATTCCACTCATTTGGTCATTGTAAATTTGACAAAAAAGCAGGGAATTTTTTGTTTTTATTTAAAGCAAAAACTTTGTTATTCCTTTATTGAAATTAAAAGTGTCTAGTAGAGATGAGCGATATTTCTGTGCCCGTGATTTTATACCTGTGACTTGAAAATCACTGGTAACGACAGTAACATAAACTGTGAAGTAACTGTTATCCAATGTAGTTACTTTGATATTTTATGAACACAAATATTTGTGGTATTTTCTGTGAAGTAACTATTTCATGCGATGTTGTTATCAGACTTAGTTAATTTTTGTCAACAACCTCGTTTATTCAATCTTTAAACCCCATATGCGTAAATTACATTGTGGTTCGTGGAAAAAATAAGAAATGTTCCTGAGTAGCAACTGTTAACTGCAGTGTTGATACTTTATAATGTTTGGGTCTTTTTTTGAAGTAACTATTAACTTAATAGTTTGCGAAAAATAATAAATAGCGATCACCGTCACTGTTAAAAATAACTTTTATTTAAAAATAAGGTTCAGTGTTTACAGTATTCTTTAAAAATCACGGGACCGCTCATGTCTAGTTCCTAGGCATAGTTAAGATGACTCATCTTAAAGTTGAATTTTAGTTACATGTTTGGACTTTGACAAAAAATCTTGAATATTTCTAAAACAAAATTTCGCATTCGCCTTAAGATGTGCTGTACTTTTTTGTTTTTAAAATAAATAAGAGTATGAAAAAAATTCAACAATTTAAACAAATTGTTGTTTATTTATTTATTATTTGTATATAAGCAAGTGGTGCTGTTTAATTTTTTTTTCAAACTGTTGTTTACGAAAATTTCTAATATTTCAATATTTACTACTTCACACACATACTATATACATACAAAGCGCTTTAACTAAAGGCTTTTCTATCTAAAAAAATTTAGAATTTGTTTATGGTTAAATAATCTTACAAACTTATAACTTCTGCAAAACGTTCAAATCTTATCCTTAGAATCCTTTCAAAACTAGACATAAAATAAAATAAATTTTTAAACAAAAATCCTTTACTTCCTTTTGTTTTTAATTCTTTGGGGATTTTTCTACTTTTAACAGTTGCTTTCATCTGCTCAATATAATTTCCATTACAATCAATTACTATAAAAAAACATTGAAAAATATTTTAAATTTAAGTTGTATCTTTGTTTAGTTCTTTTGCCAGAAATTTACATTTTAAACAGAATTTATTGTTTAAACTTTTGATGCTAAAATTTTTTTCTTTCACAAATTTTTATCGACAAGAGACACATACATACTTGACGACAAGCAACGTGTTGTCGAGTGCTTTAAAAATTCAAAACAAAAACTAAAAAAAATATTATTCAATAATTTTTAACAGCAACTACTTTGATCTCTGCTTTTCAAACTTAAGCTGATGAAGATGACAGGCACATGAAAGCTTTTTCTTATAAAATGTGATATAAACACATACATACATATGTATGTATGTTAGTGTGTACATATGTGACAAATAGAATTTTTAATAAATTCTTCTTTTTTGCAGAATTTCTTATGAATATGCCACAAATTGACAGTATTCTAAAAGGCCAGTGTTGCCCAAACTTTGGCGAAAACACTTCTCTTGATAAAAATAACTGAATATGAGCTCGTGCAGTCAAAAGGGTTTAAACTTATTTCAACATAGTTTTCCTGGCTGGACAGAATGCCAACAATGGTTTTTAAAACAATGATCTTTAAGGCTGATGTATTAATTATGTAACCTTTTCAACAATGTATACAATGCCGAAGTATTCCACATATGCTCAAAATAAGGCAATGTTACGTCGGTCCCTTAAAAGTAAAATGCTGGCAATGATAAAAATTACTGGTCAATAGCGGTTTGTTCAGCACTCTCAAAGGTTAAGGAGACTATAGAGAGTATACGGCCTTTTTGACTATCCGGTTTGTTAAGCTAACGCTAATATGGGTTTTGTATAGGACGTTCCCTTCAACAAAAAAATTAAGATAAATGAGAATTTCGTCATTTTGGCGAAAGTGAATTGATATCTCTAGACATTTTCAACAATTTTCTTAATAAATATAGAGCTTCCTTAGAAATCAAACTATTCGTAGTGAAACTGTTGGAATTTCTCTTCTAATTAGTTAAAAATTAATTCAGGAGTTCCGCAAGACTTTGCCCTTTCTCTCCTTTTACCTTATTTTTCTAGATGACATTATATGTTAAACTTTAAAACCCAGTAATTCAGATGACAGAAGAATAGAAATTTCATATTTAAGTGATTTTAAAGGAAGCTATTTGAGGACTGGGGCTATAACTCAGAATATAAACGACACACTTAACCACATTTGAACGACAGTATCCGGTTCGGCCGTACAAATAGGGTTGATTTTAATGCCTGACAGACTCAGTGTTGTTTGTTGACACATTAACGTACAGTTAATCATGTTGCATCGTCTATATTAATAGATGGTATAAATGTTAGGGTGACAGAAACTCTTGTAGTTGTGGGCTTAAAAATCCATTGAGAGGTTCGCCATTTAATTTTCTTAATATTAATACCATCTTTATCTTACTGAAAATAAAGGCTGATGTTCAGGCGTTCAGGCGCCGTTGAAATTATCGATTGTGCGATGTCGTGGTGGTCGAGTGAGCATCACGCCCTCGCTGTGGAGACATTTTTTAAGAGTAATGATTTTTACGTAATTGCTAATCGACAATTTTATTCAAAGTTCGGTATTCGGCGAATACGTCTAAGAATATTCCCACGGCCAAGGCCTAGTCGGTCTTTAAGAACTTCCGAAAGCATTGAACTGGTTGAAAGTCGTTCGTGAAAATCGGCGACTTTCAATGCGGAAAAGAACAGTCTCACCAGGACTTCCAAAAGCGATTATTCATGAAATTTTAGAAAAGGATCTGAAGTTCCATCTTTTCAAAATTAAAATCGTTGAGGAAATGAAAGAAAGTAAAATATATGTCACGCAGCGTTTTCGCACTGTAAATCCCATTTTTATTGAGTGACGCGGCTCATTTTCAGTTAACTGGCCACGTCAACAAGCAAAACTGCCGTTACTGGTCTCCAAGAACCCGCAACCGTCGACTAAAGCATCAAAATCTATTGCATTGCCCCAAGGTAACTGTTTGGTGTGTTTTTTTTTCGAAAATTCTCAAATTCAGGCGACGATTGTCAACGGTGAAAATTATCGACGCATGATTACGATTTTTTTTACCAAAACCTGCGAGCTCATCCTTCGTACTCTTCACACACGTGGTTTCAACAGGATAGGGTGACTGCACACACAGCCAAGGCTTCGGTGAATTTGCTTTGGGAAAATTTTCCCCAAAAAATGATAAGTCGCTTTAGGAACATCCAATGGCCACCGAGGTTGTCCGCTTTAACTCCCAGACTTTTTTTCTTATGGACCAACCTCAAAGAGGGGGCTTACAATGACAATCTCCAAACTCTTGTGGCTTTTAAGGAAAATATTGATCGAGAAATGAGCTCAATTGACCAAGCTTACTGCAGCGTGTAGCGCTGAACACAAGGCTCCGTTTTGAACAGTGTCTTTAACTCGACGAATGGCATCTGGATGACATACTCTTTAAAAAATAAAGTCCGCATTTCCGCGTATTTGTGTCAATTATTACATTTTTTATTTAAGTTTAAGCAACCAGACACCCTTTATTTTACTGAAAATGAAGCGCAACTCGTATTTATAGGCTGGTTTTTCAAATGTTTTAAAGCTACTTGATTGCGTACAGGAATAAGTGAACATTCCATCAGTAAAGTTGATGCATATAAACGATTAGGTTTAGTTATCGATACTCTGAGGAAATGTGCCCTAAAGAAGTCAAGAAATGTGGGTCGTGAGATTTGAGTTTTTGTACGCAAAAAGCGTCTTTCGAAACGAACACACCTAATTGTGGTCGACTGCCTGATAAAAAATTACCTTAAATCATTAGAAAAATTCGATTTATTTAAAATTCACGAACGCTTAACCCGCATTAAATGCTTGGTATGTAATTTTTTTTAACGTTAAACGTAAGGCTTTGTGCTTAAATGTTCGGAAACACTGTATTATATCATGTTTTATGTGCTGTGTTTCTGGGAAAGTGTAAGCAAGTGTGCGTGTGTATGTTTGCGCATAATTTATTTATCTGTGTTTAGCCCTTGTTGACTTTATTTAGTTGCTTTGTTGCTGCTTGAAAAAGTAGAAAGAATTTTTAATGACTTCAAAGCCAAAGTCGAATTTCAAATTTCCTTCTCAAGTGCGGGTTTTTAGGTCAGTAGGGTTAACGTATATAAATGAAAAAACGTATGCAGATATTAATTTTGCTAACAAAAACAAAAAAATTAACGTCATTCAACACAAGACCTGCAGGTTCTGATTTGTGACTTGTGAAATTCTATTGCCTTTCGGCGCTTTTACAAAGTTAGACTTTGTTAAACATATTTAGCCTTTTTTTAAAACAAAAATGTGAGGAACTTAACAAATTTTGTTTAACAAGAACGAGTCTTTTCAACCTTTATTTACTGATTGCAAATCTTTTTTTAATGTGTTTTGTCTCGCCGGCTTAAGGCATAACTAATTAATTCATTATTAAGCCATTTTTTGATAACAAGTAAATAAAAAGCTTAAAAAAGTATTCAAAAACAAATTTAATTAATAACTGTTTAAACAATCTTTATCTGTTTTGTTGTTGTAATGCAAACCAGACAATTTGTCAGACTTACCATTCCCATATCTTCTTATTCAATAATTTTTTCGAAATGTACAAGTTCCACTAGAATATATTTTGCCCATGACTGGGCTCAGCATAGAGGGCTGAGTGTAACGCGGCCAAGACTGAGATTTGTTCTTTTTACCAGGAAAACAAAATATGAGTACTAAGACTAACCCCATTTCTTGGGTATGACGATCATTGTATTCAAGAGGGTCAAGCACCTGGAGTAATCCTGGATCGGAAATTGAATTGGAAGCACCACAACAATGAACAGAAAGTGCAATATTGCCATCCTACAAAAGATCCAATGCACATGCTGCCACAGGACAAGCGGGAGAACTAGGACTACGCCGACGAGAACTTAGAAGTTCAGCATATTTAAACCCGCATACGCTACGAGGCTTTACTTGTGCCACAACGAGCGACTAGGGAATGGATTGATAGAATTATAAGTAGCTCCAAGGAAGGTAAAGGCTAACTGCAGCAACTTGGCAGTCCTAGTTAGACGAGACTCTGAGGCACATCCCAAAAGGAAAATGTTGTTTTTCGGATGTTTCTAGGTCCGAGGGAAAAACGAGACTGGGCATCCTTGCTGAAAACCAGCAAATTGAAATCAAGCGAAAGTTTGGGCAAACAGGGCATGACTGTCCTGGCTCAAAGCGCACACAGATTTCATGGATGTAAACATCTGTACAGAAAGCCAAGCGTCTATAGGAGCAATAATGTCTGAGAACACCAAAATTAGGATGGTGTTTCAATGCACGAGGATAATTGATGACTACTCGCAATACGGCCAGGTTTGCATTGCTTGGGCGCCCGGTCATAAGGGGGGATTCGGAAACAAACGGGCTAATGATCTGGCGACTAAGACAAGGGTACAGCGGGAAGTTGACCTGGGGAACCCGAAGTTCTTTGTTGCGACCGAGGCCAAACTGAGAGAGTGGGCGGAAAATGCCCAAAGAGTGCTATGGAATAATGAAACAGAAAAACTAAAATCCTCTGTCCGAATCAGACTAGGCCCAAAGGGCATCCTATAACTTGCAAAATGATAGGTTGCTAAAACTTATCAGCACACTGTTGTGGATGGGAGTTGGGGAGAATACAGAGTGCAGAGCATGCGTGGGGGACGCTGAGACGATTGAGCACTTTCTGCGTCTTGACTAGCTTTTGCGCAAGCCAAAATTAGATCATATGTCCGATTTTTTCTGTGGACTTGGGTCCTTTTGAGGTATCCTCCTGCAAACCTAATTTAAACTACACTAGAAATTCGGCATAAAGCGAATTCGTAAAGGTGTTCTCTTGTATGGCGGCTATTATTCCCCTTGATCCAACTAAATTTATGTTTCGAAATCTGTAAATAAATGATGCCAGAACTACTTTGTAGGAAGTTTAAAGTCGATAACAGAGGCCGTAAGCATTGGGATAGTTGGGGATATTTCAATGGATTTTGTTTAAAAAAACAAGCAAAAAAATAAAACAAGTTTTTTTAGGTTATCTAGGTTAGTAGTAAACCGCTCTTGCAGGTTTTAAACAGCGATCTGCTTAGATATATTTCTGTCAGTGAGTTGTAGGATTTGTTTTAGATCAGGAAACTTGATTTAAACAGAAAGACAAACAGACATGGCTAAATAGATATAGTGAAAGCTTTTAAGGTCCGGAGTATAAATCGTAACCTTAATATAGAAATGTAATTTTTTCCTTGCTCATATGTATATCACAATAATCCAAAATAAATGAAAATCTGGGCTTGTAAAAAATACTCTTTAAAACCTTTCTAAATCAAATGAATTTTGTGAAAATTGCACACAGAACAGTAAACTTATACATACATATACGTATTAGAGGCCAGCTCAAGACGACACTAAATAAGGCATCATCTCGAATTTTCAATAAATTTCATATACCTTACGTTTGCACACGCAACAATAAGTACTGCGTTGTATTGTTCGCCATCTCTTTTGTTTACTTAACTTAACTTAAATGAAAAATGTATTCACACTTAAGCACACTTAAGTAAACAACAACGGCACATCAATTCATCATGATCACACACTTCAATTCCAATTCATCTCGAAACTTTACTGTTGACGGGCTGTTCCTGGTGTGTTAGTTTTAAAAACGAGGGTTGATTTTTAATGTATGTATGTAATGCTATGTAATTACGTATGAATTTTATATTGATTTGCATGCTTGTATATATGTTTGTTTATGTATCTATTCAACATTGTGTGTAATACACACAGTTTTGTTGTTGTTGACCACACATCATCAGAGTAATTTTTTTTATCGAGCACACATCATGGCAGTATATAAGTTGCGTCAACAACAGTGCATGACACCACTCTTTATTCTTAACTACACTACATTGCATCAAAGAAACTGTGGCAGCTACACTTCATTACAGCACTTAAATAGTTTAACCGCACAACAGCACAAGAATTAGAAAATTATGCGGTTCTTGAATTAGCTTGAATAGGACTTGATCCAGGTCTCTAAAACGTATACTCTTATCCTTACGTATGAATCAAATATCTTTCCTTTATCTTTCCATAATATTTCAAGCTTTTCTCCTTGCATTTCCAAATTTCAAGGTCTCTTGTTGTTTAATCGCTTTAACACTGTGTTTTTTTTTTCTATTATTGCAACTTGCATAATGTGCAACTTTCCCAAAAAAAAAACAAGATTTTATAATTTATATTAAATGCAATTTTCATTTTCATTATTATTCAGCAGCATGTAGACATAAATCTTTTATATTCTGAAGTATGCTGCTCTGCTTGCACTTCTTGTCGTTGCTGTTGCATAAATGGTTGTATGTTTCTGTTTTTGCCACAAAAAAGTCACACGTTTCAGGGTTTGTATGCATCTCTATGGCACACGTGGGGTTTTGTTGCAAAAAAAAAAAACGAAAACATAAAAGAAACATGTAAATGCTTCTTCATACAATATATGTAATAAAAAAATAAATTATTTTTTTTTTGTCAGTTTTTCTCTTTTTGAATTTTCTACGAACATGGATGTGTTTAGGTGAACAACCCTACAGATAAAATTACAAGTTTGTAGTAATAAGCAAACCAGTTGCTTTTGACTACTTCAGACTTTTGACTTCGATTTAAACATTAGATTGTCACAGGAGACCAACTAACTAGTTTATTTGCATATAGTTCTTAACTTGTTAAAATACTAGTTTTTATTTTTCCAATTTATTATTTTATACCACTATTTCATTTCTTATTACTCATATAACTTAGCGCAGTCAATGTTTAAAATATTTTTTTTAATTTTCCTTTTTGTACAACCTTTATCATTTTTAAAACAGTTCTGGTTACAACTAGTTCATACTATTCCAAAACGTTACTAGTTTCAACTTAAGCTGCAGGGGAATTAATAAATACACAACCACACACACACTTTTAATAAATTTATATTTCAAAAAAATGTTAGACATTATATCTGGAAAAATATTGTAAAGAATATAAACAAAAGTTTAACAGAAGCAAAAAGGTAAATCGCATTAATTCATCAAACAATGAAACAAAAAAGAAACTGACACCAGAGAAACGTTAAAGTTGCATTTAAAAATTTTCAATTCCAATTAAAAAAACAAACTAAAATTTTTCAAAAACAGTTTTAAACCAAATTTCGATATAAATGGGTTTTAAATGAAGCTTTAAATCATGCAAGTTGGCGTCATTTCTTAAAAACTTTTAATTAAATAACGTTAAGTGGCATTTTGTTACATAAAAAAAGTTTCAAAGATTTGGTTTTCTTAAGAAATATTAAAAAAAATTTTTTTTTTTGCGAATTTTTAATTTACACTTTATTATACAAAAATTATAGGACGATAAAGTGTTTTTAAAATTAAAATGTTAGTTTCTTTGTTGGATCACCACGCGATCACGCCTAAAGGGATGAAATTTTTCAAATAAAAAAGTGATCTGCTTATTGTGGGCTTCCAGCTGAGTAAACTTATTTTAGGAAAGAAATTATCAATTAAAAGCCAAATCTGGTAAAACATCAGTCATAAAACATCGGACTCTGGCCTGTGCAAAAACCAGGCAGGGACACCGGCAAAGCTCCATCTCTTTGATAACCTTCCTGCATGCCCTGCACTCGCTGTTCTCTGCAACTCCTTTCGATCCAGGTGGGCTCGTAAGTTTGGTGACCCGTCAACACACTCATTATCTTGCCTAGTTTAGGCGTTTCAAGTTTCAGAACTTCCCTTGTTCTGACCTTATATGGGTCGCTCCAGAGGATTTCCGTCAATCTCCCAACTGACTTATTGTTCTATTGCAACTTACCGCTGCTTTCTAGCCCTAATTGTCAGATCATCCTCCTGTTCATTTCCGACCACCCTCTGATGACCAGATACTCATATTATGCGAACCTGTCGATATTACGAGTAACCCTCTTGTGTTCACAGACAGAATTGCCCTTATAGAGGCTTGGCTATTTTTACAGATGTTTATTTCCGTTGGATCTGCATATGCCTGAGACAGGACAGCCATTCCGTGCTTGCCCGGACCTTCGCTTCTGGGGCAGTATTGCGGTCAGTGAGGCGGAAGTAATTCTCGGTCTCCGGGTGTTTAGCAAGGATGACCTTTGAATATTTGTCCCAGATTTCCTTTTAAACAATAATGGCGGTCTGATATCAGCGCAGTGCAGTTATCCTTTATCTTTACTAGAGACATACGATCTGGACAGCTCCACTGTGTCCGTATAGCCCTTAAATGTCTCAAAAATGCGTTAATGGTTAGACTTAAAGCCCCCATCAATCTATTCTCTTGTCACCCAGAGGCGTCTCGTCGCATATGAGGGTATAAATCGTCTGGACACGCAAAATCGATTTTTAAAGCCTTCTTTGGAGTAGCTACCTTTGCTTTACTTATCCAGAGGCAACATTTATGTAAGTGCTTTTGTAGGATCGCAATATTTCACTTTTTGTCCACTGATGTCCAACATTCCACTGAAGCGTAGGTTAGTATCGGACTAACCGCACAGCCGGGTTGTCATTTTTGGACTGAGGCCCCATTTTGACCTATAGGCCTTCTACATAGCGCCCAACATTGGTGGTCGAGCGCCACTTTCCTTTAAGTGGTGCTTCCAATTCAATTTCTAATCTAGAATTACTCCTAGTGTTAAGAATTTATAAATAAACAATAGTCTAAAATAATAAATTAGTGTAGTGTACACGTTTGTCTAGACTAGGTAAACAGTCAGTAACAGGATTAAATACTGATAATACAAAAAGATCTGTTTGTTTAGTCTAGACAAAGGATCACTGATTATGTTGGAGTTTAGTGATAAGGTTTTTAGAAAATATATTGTTATTGATTAGTGATAAGAATTGTAGTATATAAGGAGATAATATTAGAAAATAAAATTAATCATTTTTGAAGATTCAAAAGGTAAAGGTGTTTTATTTAGTTCCTGTAAAAATTAACACCTAGGTACTTGCCCCTCTCGGATATCATGATCGTTCTACCCAAGAAACGTTTCTGTGATAAAATTAAAAAAAAAATTAAGGTAAATAGTAGTGGTGCCACGCCCACAGCAACTTTAATCTTAATATATTTACTTTGCATATTAGTATCCAAAACTGTACCGGAACTTACCCAATGTACATAAATAATTTAAAATAAAAAGACAAATCTGTTTTACCTTCCGTAAAGTAGGTAATATATTTGTGACCTTTTATAAAAACAAAATGTTAGGAAATGAATTTTTTTATTTAGATTTAAATTGTAACCGAAGAGAATTTCATAAGTACTTCAGAATAAGTAATGCATACACAGTAAGAAAAAAACACATTCTAAAATCAAAAATTTCACTTTTGAATTTCTCCACAATCGTACTTAAAATTTTTAAGTACGATCAGTACTTTAGTTTTTTTTAATAAAGTCTATTCTAATTACTTTAAAAAATCAAGAAGAAAAAACTTTTTGTGTTTGAATATATTTTTA
The DNA here is from genome assembly GCA_963583895.1 of Melanophora roralis. Taxonomy (NCBI): domain Eukaryota; kingdom Metazoa; phylum Arthropoda; class Insecta; order Diptera; family Rhinophoridae; genus Melanophora; species Melanophora roralis. The sequence goes on from OY757187.1 coordinate 120,742,158, forward strand.
AATTTAAAAACAAAGTGTCTCGGTGGCCTAGATGGTAGCGCGTTGGTGTTGCAGTTCGGAGAGTGCCAGGTTCAAATCCTAGCTACGGCAAACACAAAAAAAATTTAAATTTAATATATTAAATATGTATAAAATAAAAATAAAATTTAATAAACGTCTTCTTTTTTGATACAGCTCGATTAGTGAAAAAAAAGAGTTTTAATTTTTGGTTTAATCCCGTTTACGCTTAAAACAATCTTTTAAAGCTTACATCAAGTACACAGGAAAAAATTTCACAAATATTTATTCAAACAAATAATTTTTTAAATTATAATTTTTTTAGGCAATTTTTAATCTAATAGAATTTTTATTTATTTAAAAATTGAAAAAATTTTTTTTCTTTAATAGCAATATTTTTTTTTACTGAAAATAGTAGGTTTTTTTTCAAAATTTTTTTTTTCGGAAAACTAATAAAATTGGGGAACTTAATTAAGTACCCTTTATGCTTAAATGTGGCTTAAAGTGATGTATTCGTACTAGATAAATCGTACTTGGTTTAAGAAAATCCTTACTCAACGTACCTTTGACACCGCATTGGCTTGATTACCAGTACTTGGTTTATTATATTTGAAAACAAAAAAAAAATTTTTTATAATTTAATCTTATTCAATACTTTTTCAGATTAAGGTTGAAAAGACTTACATACACAGTAATGAAATATGCATTAAAATTTATATAATATTAAATTTCTCTCAAAGCGGTATTTTTATTTATTCCAAAATGTCTTTAAAAGTTCAACAAATATAATATCTGTTTTGGCCTAATTTTGAGTGTATGCAAATCACTCTTTCACTGATGAACAAATTAGCATTCAGCAACTAAATTAATTTTAAATATCTTTAAAAACTCTTCTTCGTTTATGTTTAATTTTTAATTAAAGAAATCAAACATAACAAATCCCAACGTACAGCACAAATAACACTATTTTATGATGCTGTGGGAATTATATTAATGTCCTTACAAAATGTTGAATGTATGTGTGTATCCTTTAATATATAACGAGCAAACAAGTGCTTTGGGTAAATCACCTCTGTTCCAGACAATAATTTATTATTGAAGGCTGGTTAAAATGAACAAATAACATTTAAAGATTTACAAACTGTTCACACCCCCCCTAGACAAACCTTAAGTTGTTGAAAAAAACCCCCCGAAGGTCATAGAAAAAAACTTAGCTCCCTTTTTATCCAAACCAAAAGAAAAAGAGAAACTTTACACATTTTTAACACGCCTTAACACAAATACAATATAACCATACAGATGAACACAAACAGCCACTTAAGCCAAATAAATAAAAACATAAAACACTTAATAAATTTATAGAGAAAGTGTAAAAAGGAAAGTATAAATAAAGGACGAACAAAAAAAAAATGTTTTTATATGTGTGTGTGCAAGTACCCTGCAGGAAATATTAATATTGAAAGTTTAGTAAATCACTATTTCACATTATCACCAGTACTACTGACAACCTATACCACAAGCAATGCTTTTTGCTTTAGACATTTACTATTTGCTTGTTGATTGGAAATCTGCTACTGCTATTAGTACTACTGAAAATTTTGTTTCTTTTTGGTACATTTGGAAATTGGTACCTTTGGACATTGGAACCAGTGATTCACTGATACCTTTAAAGAATTTAAACCTACATTACTATCTACTGACTAGCCCTATCCCAAGCAATTTTGGTGGTGATAGGGGGTGAGTTTATTAAATGTTTGCAAGGAACAATGAATTGGGATCAGTCCTACATTTGACCTATACACGGGCACCCTGAGAGCTGTAGATGGGGATTTTTTACAATTTCCAAAATTTTGTATGGGAGCCTCCTTAGACGACGGAGGTAGGGGGTTGGTATGTTAAAGAAATATTTTTGGGACCGAAAACTAATGGGGTTCAGTGGTACACTTTATTTCTCTAAGGCCGACTCTGGGGAAGTTATGGGCGTTTTTACATAATTTTTGTTAATTTTGTATGGCAACCCCCTTTGGTGATGGAGATAGGAGGTAAGAATGTTCTAGGAGTATGTTTGGGACAAAAAACTAAAGGGGGTCTGTGATAAATTTTATTCCTCTAAGGGCGACTTTTGGATAGCTGTAGGGGTTTTTACCCTAATATTTAAAAATTTTGTATGGCAACCCTGCTAGGAGCTGGAGAAACAGGGTAAAATGGTTTCACAAAAGTGTTTGAAAGAAAAAACTAATTGGTATCGGTCCTGCATTTAACCTTAGTAGGAGCATCCTGAAAGCTGTGGGAGCGATTTCAAAAATATTAAACTTTGTATGGCAACCTTGTTAGGGGGCCGAGATAGGGCGTAAGTATGTTGCACAAAAATGCTGGGAAAAGAAATAAAGTGAGGCAAAATTAATTGTAGTCGGTCTTACGTACATTGCACCCGTGTAGGGGCAATACCGGCACAGCTGCAGAGGTTTCATGTACAAATTCTAGAGAAATAAACAAAGGTAGTAGTAGTTTCTAGCTTATATCTCTGTCAGTTATCGAGAAAAAGAAAAAGGGAAAAAGAAGAGAAAAAAACTTGTCCCGGCCACTTATCGAACGCAGGCTCTCGGGGTCAAAATTAACATCTAAAAGAATAGGAGGTAGCCTTGACTTTTAGCTTATATTTTGGTCAGTTATCGGGCGATTTTTCTAGATTTTAATAGCGACTTGCTCGCAGATATTTCTGATAGTTTCGGCTCTATGTAACATCAGAGGGCTTCAAAAATTTAATTTCAACCTTAATACGGACAGAAAAACTTTAATTCTGAAGGAAAATGTGCGCCATTGACAACAAGTTTTCGCTGCACAAGTTTAAAAAAAAAACAAGTTAAGCAAAATATTTGACTAACAACAATATTAGGTACCCTTCACATTAAAATTTTAACCTATAACCCCATAAAATATATTCCGAATTCTTATAGATAAGAAAGTCTATTTGATCATGACAGTCTGTCCATCTATGTACATGTCTGTCTGTTAAAAGTTTCTTTAGGTAAGCTAGACCTTACCCATCGCCTTTTGGTGTTAAACTATCAGAAATATCCCTGAAACTATAGCAAGATAGGTTGACTGCTGTCCGAGTTATAACTAGTTGCCTTAGAAAACCCATTGTCAAGGATAAAGTCTATGCACATAGACCGTTTGATCTTAGGTTCCAAATTTGGGGCTAAAGATGGTAAGATAATTTTATCAACTTTTTAGACCCACACCACATACATGGTAGGGGTAACATATGTATATGCGTTTGTGCAGATGTTTGTTACGCCCAAAAGTAAGAGCCTGAGTATACCGATCGACTCAGAATCAATTTCTGAATCGTCTATCCGTCCGGCTGGGTACCGGCTGGGCGTTAATAACTACTACGTTTGTAGAAATATAAAATTTCTAATTCAATTTCAGAAATTTCAAATTCAATTTCAGAAAGTTCTGTTTCAATTTCAGAATTTTCTATTTAAAATACAAATTTTCTTAAATTTTAAAAAATATTTCTAATCAGAGACTGTATTAACTTCCTAATTTTTAATGCAAAAACCCATCTTAATGGTTTAAACTAGGTTTTCTGAAAATCGAATGCTTTGGCTGAAATGTTTGTTGTATTTTTAATTAATTTAAAAGTAACGGTTATTATAATACGAGGGCTTGTTCTTCTTAACTAAAACAACTTATATCGAGGAATGGTTAATTGGAATGTTTTGGTCTGTATATAGAAATTCTCAATAAGTTTATTAAAGTTATTATATAAACGCAAAAATAATTCATGAAGTTTTTCAAGAGTTTGGTTGAAGTCTACTTATGATTTGGTGTAAGAAGCAATGAAATGCCTACGGACAAACTTAACCCAAAAAACACTATTAGTAAATTTTACTTCTTTAAATTTTTTTTAATTTAGACTTATTTTATTTAAAACCAAGTTAATAATATAAATAAAGCTTATAACTATTATTTTAGGGATTCTGTAAAGTTTCGATGATAAATTGTTTCACATCGTATATATTTGTATAAAAGGTCGTTACATCTGTATCAGAATGTTCTATTAAAAACGATGCAATGCCACAAAGCTCCCCATTTTTAACGGCAGGTTGACCTGAATTTCCACTATACTTGTATACAGGACTTTCACTAAATTGATTCACATAACAAAATGAAGTTTCTATAAGACCAATGGTATTATGCGCGCAAAGATATGATGGTGCCACCATTATTTCAGCTGTTCCCATTTGTGTTGTCAAATATTCTGAATCATCAGGAGTATTTCCCCATCCATAGACGTCTAAAATATCGAACTCTTCAATATTTCCACTGCACAAGGGGATTTCTTGTATATTTATAGTGCTTTCAATTTCTGACTCGAGTTGAATTAATGCAATATTCCATCCTTTGTAGAAATTGTAATTTTCTGGAATTATAATTTCCTTGCTCTTAGCTCTTACTGCGCTTCCATTGATAAAAGTAGCTCCAGCCACCACGTTTATACTTTCATCATCAATGTCTTCAACACATATACCTGAAGTTATTACAAAAATTGGCGAAATTAATGCGCCGCTGCAAATGAATTGATCAATCGGATAGAACAGTTGAACCAAAAAGGGCGCGTGCATAATAGTAGTTACGCCCTCCAAAAGGGGGGGCGTTTGTGATGAAGGTGGAGAATTGTCAAATAAATCGGAATTATATGTCAGCTTTGAAACTGTTAAAAGAAACAAAGGACAAAATATAAACACTTTTAAAATATCCTTAAGTTTAATCAACATTTTTGAAATAAACACTTTTACAGTTCTTCGAACTTAAATGAAAACTAAATATATTTTAAATATTTTAGCTTCATTTAACACTATTTTTTACTAAAATTGTTTAAACATTTTGCTATAAATGCTGTACTGAAATATTGATATTTACCGACATTTTTTGGTCTCAACAAACAATATTTTTTTTTTAATTCTGTGTCTCATAGATAAAATATTTTAAACTTTTAAAATATCTTAAATTGTTTGTCTTAAAAAATCAACAAATTAAACCTTGAAGTGTTTTCCTTACAAATATATTTCCACAACTTGTACACACAAAAATTAAACCAAGTAATTAGAGATGAGCGATCTCGTGATTTTTGAAGAATACTGTAAACAGTGAACGTGATTTTTAAATAACAGTTATTTTAAACAGTGACAGTGATCGCTGTTTATTATTTTTTCACAAACAAATATGTTAATAGTTAATTCGCAGGGACACCCGAAAATGCTACTCTAAATAAGACCAAATTTTAAGTATCAACACTGCAGGAACATTCAGGAACATTTCCTATTTTTTCCACGAACCACAATGTTATTTATGTTTAATGATTGAGTAAACAAGGTTGTTGGCGAAATTAACTAAGTCTGGTAATAACATCGCAGTAAATATGTAGTTTCTTCACAGGAAATCGCAAAAGTATTTGTTTTCATAACATATCAAAGTAACTATATCGCAGTAACAGTTACTCCACAGTTTATGTCACTGTCGTTACCAGTGATTTTCAATTTACAGGTTGTAACGTGTAAGGCTAAAACACACCGCATTATATTGATTGGCAAGTGCTTTACAAATTTGAAAGATTTGATGGTTTTGTTGTAATTTTTCCTCCCTATAATTTTTTTTTTCGTTCAAGTTTTTTTAGAAATAGCTTTTCAAAATATTCCAGAGTTGAAAATGATTTAGTAGTAGTAATAAGGGGATTCAAATGTTTAAACGTAACGCATTTTTACCAGTAATACCAAGCTAATTGTATAAAACAAGTAATTGTCATAAGGTCACCGAACACTAGGGGGCTAATCTGTTGGAATGAAATGTCACTTTTCGGGATAGGTAAATGTCACGTGATGTCAAAGTAATCGACAGGCCGGAAAATGAAATTCCTTTCCGTTTTGAACTGGCCAAGCAGCAACATCTCTACTCCTTCAAAAATAATCTTTTTTTTTCTTTTGGTAAAAATATTGTAAAATATATTTGATTTTAATTAAGAAATCCCCTCGTGATACAGGGCGTAAACTGGTTTTATTGTTTTTGGAAACGATCCTTGACCAGAAGCTTTCTGGCTTTTTCCAACTTTTGTGGCCACTCCCTAATTAACTTTTCTTGGGAAGAAATTCTTAAATAAATTTCTGACGGCCAAGGAAAAAAGAACAGAATACTCCACGCAGCATAACCTAAGAGAATTTACAAACGAACAAGAAGTTGTGCAGATGAAAAGGTATTAGTTTTACGACTTACTAACGTAAGCTTCTTTCATCTATTATTTTTTTTGTTTAATTGTTACTTGCAGGCACATGGTTCGCTTGAAGGTTAAAAGAAAAAAACCATAGTTTTAAATATTTTTGCCGTGAAAATCGTAAGAAAGTAGTCTAGTAAATTATTAACGCAATCGGAGTAAGTTTGTAGGAAAAAGGGGATAAGGAGATTAGGAAGAAACCAGAAGAAGTGCAGTAAAATTTAACATTATATTGAAGAAGCAAAACGTCAAGAAAAAGATAATCAGTGCCATTATACTCGTCATTCAAACCGGAGCGTGGCTTGAAAAAACCCAATAACGAAATTTGTGTTAAAAGAAAGAAAATTAACTAAAAGAGAAAAAAACGGGAACAATAGTATAGTGATTAAATTTAATATGAAAACAATTTTTAAAATAGTTAAGTAAAGGTATTTTAATATTTACTATAGCTATCTTAATCCAAGCAATTGGCCCAGTGCGTAACGTCAGAAAAAAAAGAGACAAAAAAAAAATTTGTTTTTCCGATTTTTTTAATTTAAAGAAAAAAAACAAAGCGAGTTTTAAGAAAATCAGAATACAGAAGCTACGAATGAGATACTAATGGTTTTATATAATAGTATATTACTGTTTTCGTTAAAATTTTGCATGTAATAATGCAGATTTAAAATTTTACTGATTAAACGAAATATATAAAAGCATTATATTGTGCTTCGTAGCCACTGTGTTTCAAACGGTACCCGCAAGAGAGAGAAAAAAAAACCCTATTTGAATAATATAAATTTTTAAAAGATCAAGAGAAAGAAGGGTCGTATTAAAGAAGAATTAGTAGAAACTGCATCACTAACTTTCCCTCTACAGCACTCTCACCCTGCAGCACCAACGAAGATCTTCATCGGCCTGCAGGTAAGTACTCCCTTTTTTTTTCTCTATGTTTTTTTTATTAATTTGAGAACCGGTGGAAAAAAAACCCATAGTAATAGCAAAATACTTTAATACTTTAGTAGATTCGGTAAGCACAGAGCAGATAAAAATTAACTGCAAGAGAATAATAAATGAAAATAGGGGTTTTTTTTTTGTACCTTTTGCTTTATATGATTTTTGGTAAACTTTAAATTATAATAGATATAAAGAGAAGAAGAGCTTTAACATTCTCGGATTGTTTTGGTTATTAAATTTAGACTCTTATACCCTAAGTAATCGGTGGTGACTATAATTATGTTTCTTTACTATTTAACGTACGGAGTTACGTATCGTCATTGAATTTGACCTAAGCAAAGACAAATTTGCAATCGGAAGGTGAACCAGAAATAGAAACCAACTAATTATTATGCTTATTACTTTTACCTATTAGTTAACAGAACAAAGTATATCTTCCCAATTTTTGTTTAAATTTTCTATTTAGTTAATTATTAGTCTGTTTTTCTTGAAAAACAAAGCAAAGTTATCTATACACATATGTAGAAGTGTATAAATTAAACTTATATAGTAATAGAATATCGTAGAAGTGTGATTTCGATAGCTTATCATTATGTATACAATCTGAATTATATTTTTTTAATAAATGTGACACATTGAGAATGTGTGAGTAAAACTTTGGTTGACTTTTCCTTACGGTTGAGAAGAAAATTATGTACTTGGGTCCTTCGTTCATGAAATATTTAGGTCAAGAAAGGACATTGGTTGAGGCGGGTTGTGAGCCTAATGGGAGTACCACCATCCCATAGACTTTTTCCTCTTTTATTACCTCCATACCGTATAGAGTTCAACTTAATCTATATCCATACTTATTTAATTATTATTTTTTTTTCATAGCAATAGTTTTTATTAATAATTGAAAACCCCTCTTCGTAGTTTACTGGTCCATTTACATTTTGTGTGCAATAACGTTAACAGGGACTCTAAAATAAAATAGGGCGACAGTTGTTTTGTTCGACTAGAGTCAAGAACCACCCCACATACTGCAGCTACCGGAATAGACGGGTCCCGAACGACTCTAACTGTTCATTTTTTGAGGGTTTGCAGTCGGTTTTTACTAGCCATACTGCAGCTCTTTCGGCCGTACTGTCGGTCATTACACTTCAATCCGCTGTCGTCCGTTACAAGGTATTAAATCACAGGCAAAGAAATATCGCTCATCTCTACAAGTAAACTTACATAAACTAAGCCGTAGCGGTGTTAAAAGTACGCTGAGTACGGATTATTAAACCAAGTACGATTTATCTAGTACAAGTTTATTACTTTTAGCCACATTTAAGCCGAAAAAGTATTGATTTATGTTTGAAAACGTACTTGATGTGAGCTTAAACAAATTGATTTAAGCGTAAACGGGATTAATCTTTTTCACGTTATGAAAGAAGACTATTTTATTTTAATTTTATACGTATTAAATACTTATTATTTAAGTTTTTTTTGTATTTGTCGTAGCTGGGACTTGCACCTGGGACTCTCCGAAGTAAACACTAGCGTGTTACCACCTATGCCACCGAGAGAGGTTATTTTTAAATGTTAAAATATATTCAAAAAGAATTATTTTTTTGCTTGATTTTTTGAGTAATCCCGACTAGACTTGATTTAAGAAATTTTAAATACGATTTTGGGTAAATTTAAGAATAAAACTTTTTATTTTAAAATGAGTTTTTTCTTTCTGTGTATGTATTACTCATACGTACTATATTTCAAAACTAAAAGTAGTTTTGTTTAACAGCCTTATTCTGAAGTAGTTACAATTTTGGTTACAATTTGGATCTTAAGTTGTCCCAAAAAGTAAAATTTTTAAAATACATTAAGTATGTTCCGGGACTGTTTGGGCCAAATGCGGTACAATTAAGCTGATTATATTTATTATATATTTTTTTGGTATTTTTTCGGTCAGGCTTTTTGCAAAAAAAAAAAAAATTTTAATTTACATACATACTCGTATGTTGTAAACGATATATTTATTTAGTAACTGATGGAAAACAAATTCTGTTTAAATTTTCGAGGTTTTTTTGACCTTGGAAAAACCTTGAAGTAATTCTAATGTAAATAGGGAAACATATGAAATAATAATAATTTTCAAAAGTATTTCTTACAGGTTAAAACACATTTATTAAGCGACTGTTGAATAATGTTAAAAACCTTTTTAAGTTAGACCCTGAAATTTTTTATCAAATTATTTGTAAAATTCCAAAAAGTTTCAAAGCAACAAATAACTTAATTCTAAAGGAAAATTGGGCTATAACTATTATTAAATAACTTAAAGTTTCTAAATCTTGTGCCCTATATGTCCTTTCTGGATCTGCCTTTTTCCGGGATGCGTCAAACTACCTTGTCTAGCGATTTGATTTAAAGCCTTCTTGTGGTGTGACGTATTGATTTCTAATTCTTTTTCATGATATCCAAATGGATTGGTATTTGGTCTTTGAGCATCATTATCTTGCATTTGAGATCGCATTTGGCTAATAAATCCTTTACACTCGTACGAGTAGGGGCTTTTTCGAGCCAGGAATTTCTGGGAATATAAAATTTTTTTATTTCCCGTTCTTCCGGGATTTTTTTAGTGGAATCGTGGGGAATTTCAAAATAAGAGATTTGCTTTTTCAAGATTTTTAAAGCAACTATTTGGGTTTATTTATTCTTTTTTTTTTTCAAAGAAATCTTTAAACATTGATTTTTTTCTAAAAACATGTTTGCTAAGTCAAGTGATCATTCCATTACAGCCCCTTGTCCATAAATAGTTATTCCGTCCAATGTGGACCTTCTTAGTTTAACATTTTCGTAAATGGCACCAAGATGGTTTTCATCGCGTTATTATTCAAACCCTATTCCCTGCAGCACTCAAGCGTAATGTCCAAGGCCTGTTGCATACGGGCAGAAAGGGTACTGGCATCCCACCCCACGGCCGAAATTACTATATCGTCCGCGTTTCCAACAGTCCTTCAGTTTCTCAAGTAGCTCATCAATCACAAAGGTCCACAGAAAAGGTAATAAAACACCATCATGTGGGCATTTTGAGTGGCCCAACTGGTCCCCAACGAGTTATTGAGAGCGAAGGTCACAACCCTGAAAACTAGCATTCGTACCAACCAGTCGATTATGACTGACCCTAGCAATATCAAAATATATCTTTAACCCCTTTTGGTCCAAGTTTCTCTCTACCTTAACGCATTTAAAAAGTATACTTAAGTTAAATAACCCGGCAATAAGGTATTTCTCAGAAAGTATTTAGCTTCTGAATTTGCGGGGTTTCAAAAAATCCCCCAATCTCGAAGCACGAATCCTCAATCTAGGAATTCTTAGTGTTAAATTTTTGTTGGCTTTCTTGTTTTAAATATTTAAAGTAAAAATAAAAATTTCTGCAACTTTTAGGCTCAATCGTCTAGTAAAAAGGACCTAACTAAGGCAAGCAGTTTTGATAACTAAATATCACATTAGGGCGAATGCCAAAATTAAACCTGACTTGAGTTAAGACACAGCATTTTCGACGCAAAATATTTCATATGAAAACGTGTTATTTTTATCAGTTAATAAAATTGCTCGAAATTTATTCTATTTATATGTATGTTAAAATTTTAAACAATCAATCATCTGAATAAAAGAAACAAAAGAAGTATCGTTATTGTTAAATCTTGTCCATAGCTGCCTTAATAATCCTTCCAATTTTGTATATATCAGTATAGATATGTGTCGTCTCCGTATCTGATTCTATTATATACGATGCAATGCCATAAAGTGTCCCATTTCCAACGACGGGTTCACCTGAGTTTCCTGCATGTCTGGCCATGAAAGTTGAATTTCTAGAAGTCCTACTGCAAAACGATGTCTTTGGAAAGTTATCTATTAAGTACTTACAGCCAGGAGACGGATATGCATATACATCATCCGACCCCATCTGTGGGTAATAAAATCGTGTGCTTTCAAAGCTTGTGCCCCATCCGTAAACGCTTAAGAAGTCGTTAAATTTAACAGGTTTATTGCACAAGGGAATTGCTTCAATATTTGCTCCTTCAAGCTTGGAACTAAGTTTTATCAATGCCACATTCCAACCAAGAGTGCCATTGTACGCTTTCAGCAATTTGATTTCTTTGCTTTTAGAACTTATTTCCCCTTCATATATACGAGAAGTTCCAGCTACTACTGTTAAATGATGGGATTGTATAGTATCAACACATGTACCTGAAGTAATAACAATTATTGGTGACAATAAAGCGCCGCTGCAAATAAATTTATTAATCGGATAATACAATTGCACCAAAAATGGTGCTTCTGAAATATCCTCCAAATAACGGTGAAGCGGGTAGTCTCTATCAGGCGATTTTGCAGAATCGTTAAACATTTCCGGATATTGTGGTATCCTTGAAAAAGTTAAAAGAAACAAATTATAGAATATCAAAACCTTAAAAATATGTTTTAATTTAAACATTATTTTTGGTTTAAACACTCTGACGATTATGTGTAAATTTTATTGCTTAATTTTGAATTTCAACTGTTGTAATTTGAAATATTTTCACTTCATTTTATACCATTTTTAATGACATTGTTTTTGTCTAAATAAACAAAAAACATATTTGTTGACTGAGAAACTTATAGAAAAATATTTTAAAAATATTTCAAGGCGTTTCCTTGTCTTTGAGTATAGTTTTATTTACCAATGTATCTATGTACATATCGATGGCTTAATATTTTCTGTTACTTTTTAGGGGCAGAAAAACTGTTTTTTTAAATTTTTTTACCAGAATAAGCAAGAAATTGAATTATGCCTTTTTCATTATACACAGAAAAACATGGCAATATTAATTAAAAAAATTGTTTGATTGTTAACCAGACATCGGAAAACGTTTTATTTTTTGGTTTAAATAAAAATAAACATCGCAAAAAGTAAAAAATATTTTTTTACAAATTTTAAAAAATTTAATGAATAATATCATTTAGAAACAAAATATATTTTAAACAAAGAGAAAATAACAATACTTTTTTTTTTTATAAAGGCATACCATACACATACAAGGTGGGCCAAAAGAAGTCATCCGATGTTATTTGACTCTCATTTTTTTCTAAACGAAAAACTTTGATTCTGTTTTTTGATTATGTTTGTTTGAACCCTTAGAATGTTAATGGTCAAGTCGAGAAGCTGACTTCGGCCAAATGGGCGGCGCCGTCACAATTGATTGCTATATGGGTTCGTTTTATGGCATTCTTCATCACTTCGGCGAGAATTTCAGGCGACTGATTCTCGCACTCGTGTCGAATGTTGTCCTTGAGGGCTTCCAGGGTCTCGGGCTTGTTTACATAAACACGATAAAAGTCTGGAACATTAAAATCAAATTGAAGTAAACGTAGATATGTTTGGACACAAAAATAAAATTTTTGTTGAAAAGGGTTACTGCAAACATCCGTTAGAAGTTCACTATATTTATTGTAACTAGTCTTTTAATTGCTTATTTATTTAATTTAATTTAAACTGCTTTATTATATTTTTTTTTCTTTACAAATAAGTTTTAACAAACTAGTCTTGATATACTTCAAATATCAAAATATTTACACACTTTTTAGATAAAATGTATCACATGTCTTTTTTATTGGTAAAATGGCAAAAAATTATTATTTTTATATTTTACAGCCTTAAAACAGACCAAAAATTGTATAATTATAGAAACACTGGCACCTGCTGTCTTCAATATAATTAAGTAGCTAGCTAAATGGCTACGACTGCAGCCAGCTGCATTTGTAGTAGTGTGTGAAAGAAACTTTTATTTGATGAAACAGGTTTTTCACCAATACTAGCCGAGTAGATTTTTTTAATTTATTTTTTTGTCAATGAATAACTATTACTTTTTAAATTTTTAGAAAAAAAAATTTTGATAACAATAATCGTTATTTGTTTGATTTAATAACAATTATTTATTGAGAAGAATTTAAAAGTCCATCTGTATGGTGTACTTCACTTGGCTTTTCGATGTTTCTTTGTACATGATTTTTTTCAAAAAAAAATTCAAAAATAATTATTTATTTTCAGTCCCTGATCGAAACCATTTTTTTTCATATATCGAAGGTCTTTGTCACCTTGAAAAAACCTTGAAGTTGTTCTTAGGTAAATAAGGAAACGTATAAAATAACAATATCCAATAATATTTTTCACAATTAACAACATTTGAAAAAATTTCAAGTTTATAAGCCAGACGATGAAGTAACTTTTAAGTAAATAAAAAAAATATTTGTAGAATTTCATTAAGTTATTTCAAAAATAAACAAAGAATAAACCTTAAATCCAAAAAATATAAAATAATATTCTATATTTTTAAAAATGTTTTTAATATATAAAATATTTACATCCCAGCAACAAATATGGCCAACTAATTTGTAAGGTACTGGGTAGATTTGGGCCATTGTGCGACCTTATATCGCCATCAGGCAAAAAAATCTTTGGCGCCGTAAGTTGCATTATTCGTTTTATACCATTTTATTTTCTTAATGCAAGGTGGGCCAAAAGAAGTAATTCGATATTGCTTAGCTCTTATTTGTTTTCTAAATGAAAAACTTCGATTCTGTTCTTTGATTTGATCCTTTAGAATTTAATTGGTTAAGTCGAGAAGATGATATCGGCTAAATGGGCGACGTCACAATTATTTGCTATACGGGCTCGTTTTATAGCAGTTTTCTTTACTTCGGCGAGAACTTCGGGCGACAGATTTTCGCACTCGTGTCGATTGTTGTCCTTGAGGGCATTCAGAGTCTAAGGCTTGCTTACGCAAACACAGGACTTCAGAAACCCCCACCAAAAAAAATTTGGCACGGTTATATTGGGCGATCTTGCGGGCCAATGTAAATGGCCAAAACGAGAGATGAGGCGACCCCGAAAAGCCACCTTCAGAATATCGGTTGTGGCTCGCGTAGTGTGTGTCGCAGCTCCGTCCTGTTGGAACCACATTTCCTCCAGTCCTAATTCGTACAAATGCGGCAAAAAAACTCGGCTAGCATTGCCCTATAGCACGCAACGTCCACTGTTGTCGTTTAACCAGCGGCGTCCTCGAAAATAAATGGCCCGATGTAATGGCTGCTCGTGCATCACGGGTGGTTTTCAGTGCCGCAGAAGCGTTAGTTTTGCTTGTTCACGTACCTGCTGAGATGGAAGTAAGCCTCATCACTCATTACGATTTTGGTCGAAAAATCGTCCACTTCGGCCTCTGAGATTGAGGATAGCTTGGGCGTAGGTTACACGCGTTTACCGGTCGACAGGCAGCAGTTGATGCACGTACTGGACTTTGTACGGTAACTTGCGCAGGACTTTGACCAAAATTCGCCTTAGGGACGATCGGCTAATGGCTAATTGCGAGGCATGGCGGCTGGTCGGTGTTTTTGGCGACAGCTTGACATCCTCTTTAACAGCGGTGAAATTCTCGGTAGAACAGGCGCTCCGGGGCCGGCCACTCTTGTCAGCGTGTTATGTACTTGGTGGGCAAAAAGAAATCCCCCTATTAGAAGATACTCTTATTTTTGCAAATGGTAACCAATGTGAAATCTGTTTTGACATTTGTGAACTAGACAGATGTAGAATACAAGTGAACAAGCCATGGAGCAATACACTCCCCAAGAACGAGGAATAATCGTGTCTATTTTTCTGCGTAACAACTTTTTTGTGGTATTGGCGCAGCGCAAATTCCGTCGCCGATTTTTCGGGCAAATACTGCTCCGTTTGGCCACCAACCTTGAAGAGTATGGGACCACACGAGACGCTGCCAAAGAGTGGCCGGCCCAGGAGAAAAATATTTCTCATAAAAATTCCACATAATAATAAGATTAATAAACAAATGTGACTTAAATTTTTCAAAAATCTTATTAAATGCGACTTTTTTTGCTTTAAACTATTTTTTGTGGCAAAATTTTTTAAATGCCAGCGGTCACCCTGGGCATGACCGCTCGATTTAACTTATTTATATTTTAGTGAACTGAGAGGGAATTATTCAACAGTGTAAAACACTGAGGATTGCCATGCTATTATATCTGTTTACAATTTAAAAAAAAAATCTTAAAAAAATGCGACCTGTAAATTGTTCCCAAAAAAACATGGACACCCAGCCAGCCGAAAGGAGAGGAGACATACTTTATTGGACTAAAAAAGTAATTTTGTTCTGCAAAAAATTGTTTTTAGTTAAAATTTCATTTAATTGCAGGATATTTTAGAGGTAATAAAATAAATAAATAAAATATATATTTATTATTCAGTACCATTACGTTTTCTTAAAGTTTCAAGTATAAAATTTTTCATTTGAAATATATTAGTATAAACAGTTACTGTTAAAGAATTTTCAATGTGTCTAAACGATGCCACGCCACAAAGTTCTCCATTTTTAACAGCGGGTTCACCGGATTCTCCAGCATATTTGCGTTGGTCCTTTGACGGGTTATAATTTATAAAGCAAAACGAGGCTTTTGGAAAGTTCGGCATTACTATGGCACAAGCAGATGACGAAACGGCCACTACGAGATCTGTTCCCATCTGCGTGGATAGAAAACCTGAGCCTTGAGGATTCATACCCCAACCGTAGATGTTTAACAATGCAATTGAACCAATATCATGTCTACACAAGGGAATATTTTCAATATTTGCACCTTTAATTTTAGAATCTAGCTCTACAAGCGCCACATTTATACCGTTTTTGCCTTTAAACTTTTCTGGATATATGATATCTTTGGCTTTAGCTCTTACACCGCCCTTATTGATATACGAAGTTCCAGCAACTACAAATATATTTTGAGCAATTTTATCCTCAACACATGTAGCTGAAGTAATTACGACAAGTGATGATAATAGAGCGCCGCTGCAAATGAATTAATCATTCGGCTTAAACAGCTGTACCAAAAAAGGTGCCTTTTTTATGTCAGTTAAATGTTTGGCAGCAGGTTTACCGTTTTTAGGCGAAGGTGTAAAATCATCCGATGCATATAAAATATGTGGCGCAATTAAAACTGTTAAGAAAATAAAAAGGCAAAATTTAAATACTCTTAAAATATCTTTAAAATTAAACATAATTTTTGTCTTAAACACTTGGACTATTATGGATAACTTTGACTGCTAAGCTTTGAATTCAAACTGTTTAATTCTTTAATATTTTGACTTCATTTAACACTATTTTTCATAGAAACTTTTGAAAATATTTATTTGTAAATACAATAGATTTTAATATCTAGCGGTATTTCCTGGTCTTACTAAACAATATTTCA
Source organism: Melanophora roralis (assembly GCA_963583895.1). Taxonomy (NCBI): domain Eukaryota; kingdom Metazoa; phylum Arthropoda; class Insecta; order Diptera; family Rhinophoridae; genus Melanophora; species Melanophora roralis. The sequence goes on from OY757187.1 coordinate 120,758,632, forward strand.
TTTATTTATTCAGTAAGTTTTAAATAAAAAATTTTTAAAATATTTTTAACTGTTTAAGTAAACTGAAAAAAAATTAACCTTGAAGTTGTTCTTTTGTAAATAAGGAAATTTGTTTGAAAAGTATGAAATAAACATTTTTAAACACAAAATTATCTTAGAATTCCTGAAAATGGTTAAACTTGAACAATTCAAGACTTAAGGTGGTTTTTATACGAGATGTATTTTACATAGGACCTGTCAAATTTTTCACTGTAAAGTTGATACATGTCGTGTGAACGCGTAACAACATTGTTTGTGTGAAGCACATATGTAAAAGTCACATGACAAATTTTCAATTAGAGCGAGTTCTATTTTCATCTGACAAAGCATGCGTCATCAGCTGTTTTTAGAACAACAACAAGGAAAAGTAAGTTGTTTATTTTGGTTTGGAGGTTATGTCAAATGTAATTACATGCGTACGTGTGAAAGCAAAAATTGTAAACCATCTGTAAAATGACAATTTTGACAGACATACGCAATTACATGTGAATTGCAAAAGTGACAAGTCATGTGTAAAATACATCTCGTATAAAACCACCTTTACACGACATATCTATACCCTTTACATGCTTGACTGGGTAAAAAAATTTTGTTTTGGTTTCTTTTTATTTTTTCTTCTTTTTTTATACCCTTCACATAGTGATAAGGGTATATATCAGTTTGTCATTCCGTTTGTAATTTCTTTATTATCCATTTGCGACTCCATAAAGTATATATATTCTGGATCCTTATAAATAGGGAAGTTGATTTAGCCATGTCTGTCTATCCGTCTGTCTGTATGTTGAAATCAAGTTTCCGCAGTCAAATAAAAAGATACGAAGCAGTTATTGTTGTCAAACTATTAGAAATATCTTGGAGACAATCGCTATTTAAAATCAGCAAAATCGGTTCACTATTGACTGAAATATAAGCGAAACCCCAAAATAACCCATTTTTTTAGGACCAAATCAGTTCATATATCCCTATATATGTCATTCTTGCCACAAAATTTGGCACGGATACTCTTAAAGCTTGTTTACATACCCATTCAGCCAAAAATGGGTCTCATCGCTAAACAAAATTTGACTCGAAAACGTTGTATCTTCTAGGAACTTTTTAAGAGCCCATAGAGCGAAGCGATGTCCCTTGGGCAGGTCGAGCGGCTTCAGTTGTTGCACAAGCTGTATTTCGTACGCTTTCAATTTGAGATCTCGACGTAAAATATGCCAAGTCCTTCCGTACGTCCGTCCTGGGAACGGCGCCGAATCGACTCTTCACGGCATGCTGGACGTAGTCTATTCGGTCGAAAATTATCCAATAATGAATGATGGGTCTCAAAATGGGTGATGTTATTGCAAATAGTACGCTCAGAAAGCCGATTATATTGATCATAAGTTAAGTGAAATGCACTAAACACATTCCTCACAGAATATGAATTTTCGTAACAAAGTTAAACGATTTGTAAACGTTGTTCTTGCGTATGTCTTTCCAAATGCCAAACAATACTAAACAATATTAACAAGATAGCATGACACGACTCATACGTGATCTTCAAAAGCTTTTGAAAAAAGTATCTCTATTTGAATCACCCTTTATAAACAAGAATTTAGACAATGAAAATCCAATGCCTCTCTAGGCCTGGCAATCACAAGGCTCCGGGTTCATTGCTTGATCAGGTTAATAAATTATTTAATATTTTTTCTTTATTTAATTTTTTTGTTTTTTATTTTTTGGTATTTTTTTTTCTTTTCTGTTTTGTTTTATATATTTTTTGATTTGCCTTTGCTTATGACTGTTGAGGTATGTTGAGTTGTGGTCATTTGACTTGAGGTGAAATTTATAATGTGAATGTCATGGTGGAATAAGAAGGTAGGATCGTCCCTAAAACAACAACTTCCTGTAAAATTTCAGCATGTATTTTGTTGTTGCTATTTCCAGGTTGGTTGTCGAAAATATTGCGAACACACATACACACAGCACACACAACCATTGTATAACATAAACAATTGTCCAAGCTAAGTTAGAAAACATATGGCGGAAATAGAAGTCAGCTGATCAGTTATTCCTACCTTGTTCAATATACCTTGGTGGAGGTAAGAAAATAAATGTAATATTAACACCTCAAAAAGCTGAATGCTTCGTTGGTTGAATGGATATAGCCTATGTTTTGCAACCGTGTAAAGTCCTAGGTTCGAGTCGCTAATGGACTTTTTCTGAAAAATAATTAGTTTTTTGCTTATTTTGTATATCTAAAGCTTCTGTCTGGGTTTTCAACCCTTTTTTGTGCACCCAGAACTGTTTATTTATTCAAAAAAATTTACATGTATCTTATTATATCCAACTGTCTAAGTTCGTGAGCAGTTTTGTTGTCCTCTTTTATATTTTAAGGATAATTTTTTTTTGTGTAATTTTTTAACATTTCTTTTATCTATAAACAAAAATCTTTAAACGCCTTTTTCTTGTTACCAACACCATCATCCATCATTTGATGGTCTTTGTTAGAAAACAAGACAAATCCTTCCAATATGAAGAAAAGGACTTTTATTACAATATATTGTAACTATAAGGTCTGACAAAATATTCTTCTTAAATTCACATTTATGCTTATGGCGGTCGTTTTGTTTATTCAAAAGAGTCCTTTTTTGTTTTTGGTAAATGTTAAAGTGTGACATTGATTACAAATGATTGTTCTTAAACATTTGAATTTGATGTTGGTTTTTTTTGAAAGAGATTTTGTTTATGTTTGTCACGTTTTTGAATTTAATCAATTCTTGTTATTCATTTTGTTTTCTGTCTTAATGTGGTCATTTTAGTTTTGCAAATTTTTCATTTTTATTTTCTTGTTTCTTGGCAATTTTTAAGGTTTTATTAGATAATATGTTTATGGTAAAATACAAACTGCAGATAAATAATTTCAGTTACTTGTAATGCTAGAAACACAACTTGAACGTACGACTAGTTTCGTCCATCATGACGAATTTGTTGGCAAAAGCTCGCTGCGTAAATTCGTCGTATGACTCACGGTAACGAAAATAAAAAATAACTACAAATAAAGTTGTTTATTGTTTATGCAAAGAAAGCTAATAGTGTGTGGCCATATTAAATAAATAACACAATACCAAAAAAAAATCATTAAAAATAATTTTTATGATAAACTACTACTATATTTTATATTTATTTTAAATATTGCAAAACAAAAAAAAATCAATTGTTTGTGTTAAATAACTTTAGTTACTGAAAACTTAAATCGGATATGGCAACATTGCACAGATTTGTTCACCGGCGTATGAAATAGAAATTAATTTATCACTGAATTCGCTGCGTATGACGAAGTATGTCAAATATGTCGTTGTTGTGCGCATTTTAATACATACAAATATGTTTGATTTATGCCGACGAATATTAGCTGCGAAAAGTTCGTTGTACGTCCGTGTTGTGTTTCTTGCATAATAATTAACATCTATGACCCATACTTTCTTAATAACTCTTTAAGGTTTTCTAAGTTAAATAATAACCTTAAATTTGTAATAATGTTGCACAGAACATTGGTCATATGTTTGACTTAAAGATTTATTTGTTTTTACATTCTAAGCTTGAGAATGTTTCTATTTTAAGAACCCTAAGGAAACGTGGGGACAAGTGTCTCCATGTCACCACTTTTATCAATTTTGGTGGCTCTTTGGCGACACTGCCAATAATGTGTCTACATTGCTTAGCTTCGATATGAAGAAAAGTAACTATCAGCAGCAAATGCAAGCTTCAGTTTGCCGCCAAACACTATAATGTGTCGGCGACATAATCGCTTTATTAATTGGCTATTTACATCCACACCACATACGTGGTAGGGGGGTTGGTTGGTTTTCGTGGTAGTTCGCTGCGCGCAAACTGTCAAGTAGAGTCTCAATGTCCCCGTTTTGACAACACCGCACCACTCGATAGGTGATAGGTCCCCTTAAACCATGGAAAATTGAGTACTAGACCCACCCTGTCGCATTGATGTATCTCTACAGGTCGTTCAGACCAATCGCATATACATACATCCCCTAGGCTGTCCAGTATATGATGGCCCAGGAATTTGTGCCTCTTCACAGCCAGAGCAGAGCATTCGCAGGGAAGATGGAAAACCGATTCCTTCTTTTCCCTATTCTTGCAGCTGCGACAGTGATCATTAAACGTGAGGCCGAGTCGTTCTGCATGCCTTCCCAATATCTAGTGACCCGTTAGCGCCGCCAGCAACTTCGAAATTTCGACGCGATTCCGGTTCATAAGTTGCGTTGTACGTCCGACATCGAAAGAGGGTCACGTTTGCCTGGCGACCTTACACGTATCCAACCTCCGCCATCTATCGTCAGCAGTGCGCAGAAAGAACCTTAAGATGCTGCTCTTAATAGTCTGCAACGGAATCGCGACTGTATTTACATAGGAGATATTCAGAACAGATCCCTTCTTAGCTAGCTCATCTACCCGTTTATTACCATGGTAGCCCTTATGCGCAGGTACCCAAACCAGAGTAATGTCAGACAGCTGCTTTAGCTTAGTCAATTCTATTCTACACTGACTGACTAAAGAACTTCAAAACCCCTATAAAAGTCCGTGTAGGGAGTTATATAGTCAGAAGGTTGTTCCACGAATAGGGACAGTCCTTGCAGAACTTTCGCATGCCCATATGTCCTCGATTTCCAACATCCAGTTGATCTAAGCCTTACTGCACTACAATCATCTACGGCCCTAATGTGAAGGTCGGGAGCAAGATGCAAAATAGTATTCAATGCCTCAGAAGGACTAGTTCGCAGTGCTCCCGTAAGAGCTTTAAATGGCTCCAATATTACTCTATCTTGACAGAGTTTCGCACACACATATTTATCTTTATGCCACCAATTATTATATAAAATACAAATATTATTGGCCCATTTTTCATACAGCCCCCAAACAAATCTAGTGTAGGATATAATATGTTTGAGCTTGTCCGACTATAACTTTCTAACTTGTTATTTAGTTGTGATAAAAGTCATATAGCAAAAAGCATTGTGTGAGGTACAGATACTAATTGGTGACAATGTCAATAGTGAATCACTATAGCTTCACTATTGACATTTCCTGCAGGAAACTTTCTTGTCTTAAAAACTTCTGTGTCTTGTTTTTATTTATTTCTTCTTATTTTATTCCATCTAAATCTGCCACATTTCTTTGAAAATGAGTTTTTCTTTTCGTTTTTGCTTCTGGGTCCTAATGTCCATTTTATTAGCAACAACAAGTAAGTTGGTTAAATAAGTAAGTGACATTGTGCCGCTACATTATTAATTATATCAAAGTAATTCAATGAATTTACGTCTTAAAATGCCATTCCCCCCATGAGCTTATTTGTGTTCTTTATATGTTCGTGTGTGAATAATCGTAATTAAGTACTAAACAAATGAAAGTTTATAGTTTTTGTAACAAAATAACATTAAATGACATGATGACATTTGCCACAAAAGCTCTCTGTATCTTTTGAAGTATAAGAAAAAAATGTTTAATTAAAATTAATATTTTGTTCTAAATTAATATTAAATTTTTACTTCAATTAAATTTTTTTATTTTAATGAAAAAAAAAAATGATTATTCCAAACTTATTGTAAAAAAAAATTACAAAGAATCTTGAGAAAATTTTCTATTAATTCTCAAGGTGGTTTTTTCATAAAAATTGTTTTAAAATTCATTACTTAATTACTGCATAAATTATTTATTTGCTTTTTCTAAATAAAGACAATCTTTTTAGCGAACTTTTTTAATATAATTTTTTTATAAAAACTTTACATATTTATGTTTAAAATAAAATTAAGAAAAAAAATTGCTTTGTGGGGAGTTTTCAAACATTTTTGTACGATCGAAATAAGGGGTTTTTAATTGAAAAGCGCCATAAGGTATGCTATACGTGCAGTATTTGTTGTGTTTTCCGCGCAATTTGTTTGTTTTGTGGGCGCATGTGAGCACAGAACATGCGGTTATACACTTGAATAACTAACTATACACCCGAACCTTTCCTCTAAAGAAAGTTCCTCTCCGATTTCTCAGAGGGGAAGGCAGATGTAATAACTTTCTTGGTACCTATCGATCTTAAGGTATAAACTAATAAATCTGGTGTAATAGAATTTTGTAAAAATATTTATATTTAATGGAAGTTTATAAAAAAGCTGTGAGTTTTTAGCGTAAAATGTCCAGTCGAATTTTATAGCTCCCTTACTTCCTTCAACATCTTTAAGTTTTAAAGCGAATTGTTCTGAGAAAGTATTGTAAGGGACATCGGTTTTTGGCTAAATTTTTAAGTGCAATTCATTTTTAAAGTTAAATTTAGTTTATAGTTCATTTATGCTCTTCTTTTTTTTATTAAATTTCTAATGATTACAAATGTTTTTTAACATTGGCTTTATTGTTGTTGGATTTAGGCTATTATCATCAATAAAACCGGAAAAAACCCATAAAAATTGTCAAACGTTTTGCAAATATTATTACAGACGTTGCCAATGGCAGATAGACAAGGGACTTAAGGATATTCTTTTACACCCGCATATTACAATAATTAGTTAGTCCTGCATTTAACAACAACACATAAAGCAGCAACAATTATGTATATATATGAATTTCAAAGTTAAAACGACGCATGATGTTGGTGTGTGTATGCGTGTGTTTATTTGGAATGCAAATAATGTGTCTGAATAAAGTTGAATGAAATTAGAGCCACGACTCTACATGGCAAACCACTAACTGTTACTGTTAAAAGGAGATGAGAAGTAAACCAGAAGCGTTGAGTTCAGTAGAGGTTCATTATTCAAATACTCGAAATTCCTGTCACAACCCACAAAAACCCATTTGTTTCGCCAAATTGAGCGTATATTGCTGAAAGGCTTTGTTTTTTTTTTTTGTTGACAATGATTGTATATATATTTTTTGTTGTTCTTGTACAACAACAGGGCAAACATTTTTGCGAAAATATTTAAAAGACACACGCCACGCATACTTACTTGTTGACACGCAACGAAAATTGAGGAACCAACTAAACATATTACGAATATTTTTTATAGGAATTTTTTGATAATTAAATTTTAAACAAGTTTTAGCTTCGATTCTCTATTCCAAAAGACAAATCTGTTTATATTGAAATTAAAAAAAAATTAAATTACATTAAAACTTTAAATAAATCGAAAAGCGTTTATATTCAGCTGTGCCTAAAACGCTCATTTATATGTTTGTATTTGAAAAGAGTTTGAATAAACCTGATGCATGTTGTTGGATCTTGTGTTCTTGTTAAAAGTGCTTTCGCACGATATGTATTTTACACATGACTTGTCACTTTTACAATTCACATGTAATTGCGTATGTCTGTCAAAATTTTCAATTTAGAGACGGCTTACAATTTTTGCTTTCACACGTACGTTTGTAATTACATCTGACATAACCTCCAAACCGAAATAAACAACTTACTTTTCCTTGTTGTTATTCTAAAAACAGCTGATGACACATGCTTTGTCAGATAAAAATAGAGCACGCTCTAATTACAAATTTGTCATATGACTTTTACATATGTATTTTACACATGCAATGTTTTATTGGGTTCACACGGCAGATATCAATTTCGCACTGCAAAATTTGACAAGTCATGTGTAAAATACATATCGTGTAAAAGAACTTTTAGGAACTAAAGTGTTTTTCTTAGGGTAAGATATTATAATCTTGATTTTTGGCTTTCAAGTAAGTCGTGAAAAAATCGAAGCTGCTAATATGCAATGGCAAACTGCGTATTTTTAAATAAAATAAATTTTTTATTGTAATCGGTTCACAACTTATTATAGCCCCCATATTAGTCCTCTTCCCAGTTATTGTATTTAACCGCATTAAAAAAGAACATACCAGATTGCTATTTTCTAGCTCAATGGTCTGCTTTCGCGGAGTAGGAAGAGGAGTAGAAATGGAAATTTGGCATTTTCTGCAAAACCTAGTACATATAGACAATGGTTACAAGGAAAATGCGAAAGGCCATGTATTTGGCTTCCAATTTGGTATTATATACTATGTAATACATTGGTGCCCAACGAGAGAAAATGCTTTATGAAAATTCAAGGATGTTTTGCTGTGTTGCATAAACCTGCCTTTAAAGCTGGCATTAGTAAGCTTATTACAAGTTTTATTTTATTTGGCAGTTTTGCCAAGATTTTTAACTCGTGTACGTGCAGAACTTTATTAGTGTTTCTCCCCAGGGGACTCTCTGGGAATCATTGACCCAATATTATGAACTATCTAGGGGACACTTGGCTCAGGAAACAGTAGCGGCACGCCTTTGGGTCATATTCCAAGTACCCGACTTAAGGCACGACCCGAGAGGCCTTGTTATTTTTAAAAACTACTACCTTTACACATTTTGCTTTAAATCAAATTAAAATTATAAGAGATTTGGCGGTGTAATGATTGTGGTAACAGTATACCACAAATTAGGGGATAATTATTAAGATTGTTATTAAGTTAATTGTTATAAAAATATGATAAATTACCCACCCACTCACATACACTTTTAAACTTCTCCTGTGTATTTCCTTCTGTAAGTGTAAGCAGATTTTAAAAAAGCGTAACATTTACCAATAAAAAAACTAAAATTGAACCTTCTTTTATAATAGTTACTTTGACTTGGTATGTGAAAGACCTTTGACAATTTACATTGTAGTATCTCTTGTCAGTATCTACTGAATTTCACTATCCGTAACCAATTTTATAGATGATGGGTTTGATGATTCAGAACTGCGTTCGAGGTGTGTGATTTATCATTTCAGTTAACAAATATGAGTGTTTTTAAGTATCTTTACTTGTAGTAGATTTCAAAAACAATTTCTATGCTTAATTGTCAACGTTTGCCTTCTCTTTGTGTTTAGCACACGTTTCAACCACAAACTCCCTTAAAATACATTTAAATATTTTGTAACGATATCGATTTGAAATTTTGTTTTTTTGTACATTTTTATGGAAATATTATGTCAAAGACATAAAATTTATTTGAAATGAAAAAGAAACCTTCCAGCGTGCAACAATTTCATGCAAAATTAAATTTAGCAAAAGTTTTTTCTATAACAAAGAATCAGTTTTGTCTACCAATTTAGTAATTTCTACACATAAGATGCGGATTATTAAATATGTAACGAATCGTTGACTTTTGTGGCTAAATAAAAATATACCTGTAAATGTTAAATGCTCTTATATAAATGTTGTAGTTTGGTAGTGGAAATTTAGTCATTTATTTTTGGTAGATAATATAAAGTTAGATAATCTTTAATTATAAGTATTAAACCATAATTGTAGCCAAGAAGGATTTCTCAAATCACCCTTTTTAGTTTTCCTAACTGAATTGTATTATTACAAAACTTTTTGCCCACATATCACTAATCACAACCAAATATAATTACTTGCATTCGGCTGCAACATTAAATGTTAATGGTTGTTGTAGAAAATTTATTTTTTGATTTTATTCCTTTAAGGGCAAATTTATATGGCAACACTGTTAGAGGTTAAAGATAGGTGATAAGTAAGTTACACAATAATGTTTGAAAGGAAAAATTAATTGAGGTCGGTCTAACATTTGGTCTTTGTAGAAGCACCCTGGAAGCTGTGGGATCGATTTAAAAAATTTAAATTTGCATGGCAACCTTGTTATGGAGCGGAGATGGGCTGTTAGTATGTTCCAAAAGTATGTTTGCGAAGTAAAAGTAATGCGAGTCGGTCTTAAATTGCACCCGTGTAGGAGAAAATCCGGGGCAGTTGTAGAAGTTTTTTTGTACAAATTTTAGAGAAATAAACAGAGGCAGTCTTGGTTTTTGGCTTGTATCTCGGTCAGTTATCAGGTGATTGCTCTGGCTTTTAATAAAGATTTTCT